>CAUYQU010078470.1:0-29331 GCA_963574635.1 Cheracebus regulus | reverse complement strand
AGAGTCAGGAATTCCTGAATTTGAATCTCAGCTCTGCCCTTCAGTGTGCAACCTTGGACAAAGGAATTCACGCTCTGAACCTCAGTTCCCTCCACCCCTAAAATGGGGATAATGAGTGCACCTAAGCCATAGGGTTGGAGTAGGGATTAAATGACATTCTGCACCTGCGGGTAGCACACAGAGCAGTGTATCGCTACATGGCAAATCCTTAGCTTTTAGCTGCCTACTCTTATTATTAATATTACTGTATTTTATGACTATGACTATATGATTATTACTACTTTTACTATATTGTTGTGTTGACACAGCAGGCTGTTTGGCCATTCTAGATGCTTAGCTGAAAAGAAAAGCTTTTGCTGCTTAGAAGAGCAGTTCCCAAACTTTTTGATCTCACGGCCCCTTTACAGTCTTAAAAGTCATTCAACAATCCAGAATGTTTCTATTTATGTGGAATTTACACCCCGTGCCATTGAATTAACCCCATTCAAGTCCATCTGGCTAACACGTTTTTGTGAACAGATGTCAGGTAAATATTCAAGATTCCTGGCCGTTTTTCTGTTTCCTACATGAAAGTAAAAAAAAGCCAGCTTTCTTGTAGGATGTTCTCAAAGGGCTGTGTGGGCCCAAGAGCTCTGGGCTGGAAGGCAGGAATCCTAGGCTCAGATTCTGACTCTGTCCTTGTGTTATGTGATCTTAAGCATGGTGCTTGCCTCTCTGAGTCTGAGATGTACCATGTTCTGAGGTATATCCAGCTATGATAATGCAGGTGACTGGTTCTTTGTCATCTATTAGAAGAGTCTGTCATTCACACTGATGCATGCATCTGAAGAAAGGGGTCTCCTCGCCCCGACATAAATTGCAAACTCCAAATTACTCCCAAAGGAGGATATGAATTCACAAAGTCCAGGTCTGACTCTAGGCTCAGCCACTACCAAATGCATGACCTTGGGCAAATCAGTCCTCATTCCCATCCCAGGGATCAGAGTAACTTGACATTTAGTGGGGGATATGATGACATTCAAACTTATACCTTCAGCTGGAGTTGCACAGTGAACACTGTGGGGTTAGTGGTGGCCAGAGGCAGCTGTCAGCCGGATCTTGAGTCAGGGCCTTTTCTGGTCACCAGGGGCCGTGTTATGTCACTTAAGTCTTGTGGGGAAGACTCCACCAGATTTGTTTTCAGGCTACAGTCAGGAGGAAGATGCCTCTTTCCTTCCCTGGGAGTCCTTCTAGGCTAAGCGAGGCCACAGTGGCTCCTAGAAAGGCAATTGGTAACCTGTGACTTAGTCCACATCCTAACTTGACCACTTGAGCTGTGTGATGTTGATCCAATGGCCTGACCTCTCAGGCTGCCTTTCCTCAACTGTAAAATGAGGATGTTGAGTCTTCAAATGAAGTCAAGAAGCATCATTCATGAACCGTCCACCATACTCCCTTGCTGTGCCAGTGCTTGAGGGGAAATATCTCACTGAGGCTTCTCAGTAGTATTTATAAGTGAAGTGCTTGGATTTGTTCTATTTTACAGGTGCAGAAACTGGAGCCCAGAGACGTTAAGTCACTCATCTGGAGACACACAGCCAGAGAGGATAGTAAGCAGCCAGGATTCCAGCCCACATCCACAGGACCTGAAGCTACAGTGTGCTGCCCTCACCTGCTCCCCACTGTGCCTCATAGCATCAGCTGCAGAGGACAGCTGGCCCAGAGGCAGTGGTGGATGAGAGGTGACCAGGAAGAGGATGGGAAAAGGACGTATATTCACTTGCCTCTCTTGTGACATATTCACATACCATAGAAAGCTGTTGCTCCATCTCTAACTCCTCTGAGAACTTTTTGTGGAATTTTAGTGCATGTCCTTGAAAACGTGCAGGCAGCTGACATGCGTGACAGTGGAAGCTCTTGGATCTCATTGTCAGGCTGTGCATTTTCTAACCGTGAAGGGCTTTCTCAGCATAGAGACGATTAGTTCAAACTCTAAGTAGTCTATTTATTTTATTTGGTTCAGAAAATCGTAATGCATTTCCTACATTTTCTCTTCTGAGGTTTAAACATAACCTACCTTAGCAGCAGACATCAATTCCTTTAAAGCAGCTGCTACTCGATCATCCAGGTCGTCTGGTTTCTGGATTCAGTCTTTGTGTCCTATTCCAAGTCACACTCTCTGCCATCCACAGTGTTACCATCCTGAACGGGGCCGGGTGAGGGTATCAGGCTTTCCTGACTGTAGACAGGGATCAGATCTGTCATTATCTATCATGTGTCACTTGGCCTCTGCTTGTGAATGTGGCTTTACCAGGTTCATTGAGATTGGCTATTTCTTCTTTTAATTGTTGGGCTTATTAGGAAAACAGTTTTAGACTTTCCCAAAGATCTACACTTTTATCCAATCTGTCTGTTAACATTTTCTGAAATTCTTCACTCTTTTGAGATAATTTTAAGGATTTTTTGTCTTTGTCCTCATGAACCTGTGGGACAGAACTTTTGCTATTTTCTAGTGACCCTATTAATTTTTGAATATCAGCCTTAAACACACATTGACCCATAAACGCAACTTTAATGCAATCAATGGGTTTCTCTCTTTCTAGTTAATTTTTGGGTAGCTCTATCTTTAGGAGAAAAATAAAAGCAAAGAAGATAAAAGAAACAGAAAGAATGGAAGGAAGGAAGGGAGGGAAGGGAGAGAAAGAGAAAGAAAGAAAAGAAGAGAGCCAACAAATTCTTATGGTTTGTTGCCAAATTCAGTGTTTCTAAGTTTTTGAAGAGCTGGAGCGACTTCAGTCTTTTTTAGACTTTTTAAATCAACCCATAATTTTCATGGATTTTGTTATTCTTCAATTTGGGAAGAACAAAGCACTTTTGATCACTTCATTTTCCCTCTTCACATCCTGCTGGCTTACTACGAAAACAAAGCAATACCATCATCACCCAGTGAAACCCAGTGCAACCTGGGCCTTGCTTAAGTCTTCAGACACCAGCACCAAAGCCTTGGTCATCTCCAGGAGGAGCTGAGGTGAGGAGGCTGGCAGCCAGCAGACCCTCCATGGGGCCAAAGGCTCATGTAGCTCCACCCCTGGTTGCCAGGGCCCTGCTCCAGCAGAACACAGGGAGTGGAATCCTGTGTGTTGTCCTATTTCAGACACAAACAGGTGCCTGGCAATCATCGGGGAGCCTGGGAGAGGAGAGATCCGTCCCTTCCATGGCCAAGGCACATGCAGAAACGACCATTTTAATGGCACTCGGGAAAATGGATGAGACTCTGAAGCCAGAAGCAACCACCCTGTAGGATCTGGCCACGCAAGGCGCAGGTGGTCCAAAAGGAAAGTACAGCTCAGAATTAAGCCGTGGCTGGCGCCTACTCCAAGCACGTGTTATCCAGCCAAAGGGGCTCACTGCACGGTGCACTAGAGGCCAATACCAAGACACTGGTTTTCTTTTTTGAGAAAATAATGAAAGCTTCTTATTGTAGATCAACCAATAAGGAGACAGAAGTGCAGCTCAAATCTGTCTTCCCGTGCTGGCTTTAAGGCAGCAACTTCATTAGAAAAGGTTTAGGGGGTGGATTCTGGGATTAGTAGGTAATCGGTAGAAGGAAAAGGGAGGTCTGAAAGTCCTCAGGCTCTCACAGTTTTCCCTTCACACCTCTGCATGGCTCTCACGTGCAAATTAACGGGGAGTTAGTATGAAACATGTGGTCAAACTTGATTCAGGCTGTGACTTCAGCAAGCTTGTTCTGTGCAAACTTTATTTAGACACATTGGTTCCAACCAATTTCAGCCAGTTATGTTATCTCATAAGCAGAGAGAGTTTCAACATCTCCAGAAATTGTTTCTTTTTTGTCTGGCATCTTATAAGCTGAAGAATTTCAATGAATTACTAGTTTATTTAACAGTTTGGGGCAGGATGTCACATGGAGTGTGCCAGGTTTTCTTGGGCAGGATGCCCTATAGCTGAGATCGCACATGTCCACATTCCTGTCCGATTCTTCTTTCTTTCTTCATTTAAAATTCTTTTCCTTCAGCCCCTGAAGCCTACAAAGTTCACAGGAATCTTACAAGAACATGCCCCCTTGTCTGATAGGATCCAGCCTTTGTCTGAGTAATGCACACGCTTGTTTGTGTATCTCTTACCTCATATTCCAAAGTTTGTTCTGGAGTTGCCTGGGAGCCCCATGCAATCCTATGAAACAGGAAGCACTAGTGTCATTGGATCTAATTTTCAGAGGAGGCCCAGAGAATTTAACTGACTCACCAGAGGCCATCTAGCACATCACCAATGGAACAAAGGTAGAAGACGCTCCGGAGCCTTCAGATTCAATGCTCACTTGCTGCAATGCCTCATGTCACCCTGAAGGCATGAGGTGCACTGAGAAACCTCAGCCCTCTTTGCTCCCTGCATGGGCAGCACAGTCCCTGGGCATTCCTTTTCACAGGTGCAGCCAGGACGAAGATGAACAGGGAAGGAGTGTGCTGCACACAGCACAGAGGGACACAAGCCCTCCACTTCTTCAAAGAATCCTCATTTACTCACAGTCAGTGAAGTAGCTCTCTTTGCTTCTCATTAAAATGTTCCACTAAAGTCTGATGGTTCATATACGGAAATTATAAACCACAAAGAGGAAGAAGAATGAATCAGGGCTGAGGGAGAGGGAGATTCCAATTACCATTATTGATTTTTCACTTTATAGAAACATGGAAGGATTTAGTATACATATCTTCAGTTACTATGTCTGAAACCACTGCAGTGGAAAAAAAATGTGACACTGTGAATATTATGTCCATTCCAGAGATGAAACTGAGATCCCATAACAGTTTACACAAGCAGAATGCTACATCCACAGCTCACCTCCTCATAACATATATTGCCCTTTGGAGAAAAACACTTGATTTAAGAAACATTCTTCAGGATGAATTTTTTGAAAACCTAAGAAACTAAATAAGTAAATTCAAATACGTGCAGCAAAGTTTGCGGGTATCCAAAGGGAAGATTATCTCCTTATTGTTTTCAAGAGAACAAGTAAAAAATATTGTAGAAAGTAATGGCTTAAGATAAGGTTATTTCTGGATGAATAATAATTCGGGAGCACTTGAGGGTTTTGCACCTTGTCAGAAAATGTCCCCATCATGGCAGACAGAAACACCTGTCACTGCATCACCCATGTGCCCACCCATCCATACAAGTGGGTTTCTATTCTCCAAGGGCCCTGGGTCATAGAAGGTGAAGAACAGACCCCTGGTGGAATGGGTGATGGTCATCTTTAGTAAGGAGATGATTTAGATGCTTAGATAGTCATAGAATTGTTTTAATCACAGAATAATTTCATATTAATATCTTTGAGTCATTCTCATGGAATGTGCACCTTTTACCTTTAACCCCTGCCTATCTTTCCTCCTTCCTTCCGTCTTTCTCTCGCTTCCTTCCTTCCTCTTTCCTTCCTTCCTTCCTCTTTCCTTCCTTCCTTTTTCTTTCCTTCCTTCCTTCCTTCCTCTTTCCTTCCTTCTTTCCTTCCTTCTATCCTCTTCCTTCCTCTTTCCTTCCTTCCTTCTTTCCTTCCATCCATCCTTCCTCTTTCCTTCCTTCCTTCCTTCTCTTTCTTTCTTTCTCTTTCTCTCTCTCTCCCTTCCTTCCTTTCTTTTTTTTCTTTCTTTCTTTCCTTTCTCTTTCTTTCTCTCTTTCCTCCTTTCATCTTTATTTTTTGAAACGGAGTCTCGCACCATCACCCAGCCTGGAGTGCAGTGGTATGATCTCAACTCACTGCAACCTCTGCCTCCCAGGCTCAAGTGACTCTCCTGCCTTGGCCTCCCTAGTAGCTGCGATTACAGTATGTGCCACCACGCCCAGCTAATTTTTGTATTTTTAGTACAGATAGGGTTATGCCATGTTGGCCAGGCTGCTGTCAAACTCCTGACCTCAAGAGATCAACCCGCCTCAGCCTCCCAAAGTGCTGGGATTGCAGGTGTGAACCACCATGCCTGGCCCCGATCTTCTTTCATAGCTTAAGAAAGCAGGCCTCTGGCACAGAGCTTTGACAGGAAACTAAATCTGGCTAGAATTTTTTTAACATTTTTGTTATGATATGGTTTTGTGTGTCTTCTATTTGTGGCAAGTGATAGTGACTTTCTATTTAAAATGATGAAATAATGAGTCTTTTGAAATTACTTCTAGAAAATCCATGTCACTTTCAATGTGTGTGTGTGTGTTCATGTTTTTGCACAGGCCCAGGTACACAGGTGATAGCATGAATAGCATGTGCTTTCAGACATGGCCAAACCCCTGCAAGGGTGTGCTGGGTGCTCAGATAGCATGAGTCTTGTGTTACTGGCACACAGGGGCTGGAGTGTGGGAAGGGCAGGCTGGGGAGGTGGATATGAGGTGAAAAGCACATGGGCCGCTGAGTTCACATCACACAGCTGACAGCCTTGTGTCCGCCATGTCCTGGCTGGCCAGCTTGGCTAATGATGGCGGCCAGTCCACAGTTAGTGCTCCCCATTCCTCTTAGTTCTGAGGAGCCTGTGGGGGGTTGTTCTAAATCACTCCATCTAGTTAGGGCCCCCTTCTGCCTGAAAACTCATCACAGTGCCCATGACCTAAAAACAAAGGCCATGCTCAGCCTCGGCCCTCCAGATTTTCATAGATTGGTGCCCTCTGGTTCCTGAAAACACTTGGCTCAAGCCATCCAGGGACCAGGCATTGGAGGAAACACAAATCCCTTCTCATGTCATCCCAAATAAGATATGTAAATGCATAAATAAAGCTCATAGTTAGTGCACATTTAATATATAAAGGGTGCTGTGTTAAGTCATTTATTTCACAGCACTTCAGGGAATCCCCACAGAAGCATTTTGAGGAAAGCGTCCGGCATTATTTCCGTTTATATAGTGGAGGAAGCTCAGGCATTGGACGTATCGGAAGAGTCAAGGTTCTGTCGGGGTAACAACAGCAACACATTTCTGTTGCTCACAATGACAGAGATTTCTCCCTCACGTTACTGATGAGCATGGGTAAAGAGTAAAGGCTCTTCCTGGCATCACCCTCATTCAGGAACCCAGGCTGAAGGAGACATCCCAGTCTTATCACCAGGCCTGGCTAAATAGTCTGCAGTGTGAAATGGAAATACAGACCCCAGCCAGGACCCAGAAACTCAATCTCCTCCTCTCACGTGTCCACCACACCAACTCATGGCAGAGAGAAGACCTATGAGGTTGCAACCTGCATACTAGGCTGGGCTTGACATCTGGACCAGGTGTGGATGAGAGGCCCCCTACAGAGTCTATTGTCAAATTTGCCATGGTGCTGCCAGCCTGGGGTGGGAGCAGCTGCCTCCTTGTGTTATTTGGATATACCATGAGGAGTGTGCATGACCCTGAGGACCCAGACAACCCTGATGTCTTCTACATCTACCCATAGGGCAGGAAGCAATGGCAGAATGTGGTACTTCCCAAACAGCATAGGCTGGCTGCTGCTCTGGGGGTGAAAAGCAGCAGTCCTGGGTGGGGGTGGGAGGAGAGGCTGTCAGGGGACGAAGAGCAGACAGCACAAGGCCTCCTCTGGGGGCAGGAAGGACACAGGAGCTAAGACTCTGCAGAAGCTGGGATTCCCACCTTCTGGAACATGCTCTGTTGTCCCATCAGAAGTCACTAAACACAGACTCAAAACATAATTACTAAAATTTCCACACGATGCCCGCAGAGCAGACCCTTCCTAGCAACTGCATGACCACAAACCCATGAAATCAGCTCCTGACTTACGGAAACAAAGGAGAGGGCTCATCCATGTTGTCACATATGCAGAATCTTCTTTTAAAGGCTGAATAATATGCCACCTTTTCTTTATCCATTCATTTATCAGTGGACACAGAGGCTGTTCCCATATCTGGGCTATTGTGGATAATGCTGCGGTGAACACAGGAATGCAAAGGGCATTATGCTCATTCAATAAGCCAGTCCCAGAAGGACAAAGACTGCAGGAGTCAAGCTACATGCTGTCTCTAAAATGGAGGAACTCCTAGAAGCAGAGAGAAGAATGGTCATTGCCAGGGGCTGAGGGAGGGGACGTGGGGAATTGCTGTTCCATGGGTATGGAGTTTCAGTTATTTAAGATAAATACATTCTAGATATCTGATAAAAACACTGTGCCTATAGTCAACAATACTGTATTGTACACTTAAAAATTTAGTAAGGGGGCCAGGTGCAGTGGCTCACGCCTGGAATCCCAGCACTTTGGGAGGCAGAGGTGGGTAGATCACGAGGTCAGGAGTTTGAGACCAGCCTGGCAAACATGGTGAAACACCATCTCTACTAAAAATACAAAAATTTTCTGGGCATGTGGTGCATGCCTGTAATCCCAGCTACACGGGAGCCTGAAGCAGAAGAATCACTTGAACCCGGGAGGTAGAGGTTTCAGTGAGCCAAGATTGCACATGGCACTCCAGCCTGGGTGACAGATTGAGACTGTCTCAAGAAAGAAAAAAAAAATTATCAAGGGGATAGATCTTGTGTTAAATGTCCTTAACAATTTAAGCCAACAAACATTTAAACAAAAGATGGGGTGGAGAGGGAACTCCAGCAGCTGTCATTAAATGCTTTGGTGCAGAAGAGACATTTGTCACTTCCATTCCTATTTTCTTAGCCCAATTCATCATCACGAGGTCTTGCCTAACTGTAAAGTCATGGGCGTTGCATCGTTCTTTACCTGGGAGGAAAGGAGATTTGGTTCCCAGTCAGCCTTAGTGAAGTCTATCACAGAGCCATGGAAAGGTTGGGACACCTGCCCACAGTCACGCTATTACTTTGTGGCAGATCTGGACCCCAAACTGTCAGTCTTCCCTCTCTGGCTTTGAGAATTGCAGAGCCTTTTCTCTTGGTAGCAAATTCATGACCAAGTGTTTGATTTATAATGCACAGCTCACATACTTTCCTCTCCATAAAAGGGTTTCTGCTTTTTCTCCATATCCCTCCTCTGGGTGAAACTGTGTGTCATCTCTCTCTGTTTGCTCCTGGTCCCTCATGCCAGGAATAAACATCTTGTCAACTCTCCTCCTTGGGGGAGACCCTAAGCCAATGCTCAATGAATGGCCGGCGGATGAATAAATGAATGAATGAATGAATGGTAAATCCTCTTCATTGAAGTTGAACAAAGTGCATTTCATTGTTTAAGGTGGAGTTCTTGCAGCAGTTAGTGGGTGTATCAGTTAGAGTCCTAAAAGGAGAGCAGAACCCATAACAAGAAGGGCCATGGAGGGGATTTCGTCTAAAGAGTGAGCTATTAAGTTGTGCACAAGATGAAAGCAGGGAAGGGGAGACAACCTGGGGATCAACAACTACAAAATCTCTGCGCTCTCTCTGGGGCTGATGGAACAAAGAGAGATGGTGATGCCAGAGCCCAAGCTGTGAGGCAACTGTAAACCAAAACCAAACTTTTTGAGAGATTAGTCTCTTCCAGAAAACATTGCCCAAAGCAGAGACAGGATAAACACCCAGGCCTCTCTGCCCCAGGGTTCCAGTATTTTGCCAGTGCCTTCAACGACCAAGCCTACAGACGCCTGTAAGCAACAGGGCCTAGAAACACAGGTGCACGGTCAGGCCTGGAAATGCAGACCAGGACAGAGAAAGGGGCCTGCAGCTGACAGAAAACAGACACCAGCACAGTGGGAAACCAGGAGCTGGAATATGCCTTTGTGACCTCCGGAGTCTGACAGGTGCGAAGAAAGCCACACATTTGGGGCATCTTCAGCTTTCGTAGTTCACTTCACTTGTGTGTCTTTTGTTTCCAAGTCAGAATCACATGTGCTGTTCATTCCATGAAGATGAATTTGCCTCCTCAGAGGAATGGCAGAGGGAGAAACTGAGGCAAATTTTGGTGCAGGAGTGAAAGTTTATTAAATAATTTTAGAGCAGGGATGAAAGGAAGTGAAGTACACATGGAAGATGACCAAGCAGGTGACTTGAGAGACCCAAGTGCCCATCCAGCTGTTGACTGGGGTTCTGCACATTGGCATGGTTTTGAGATTTGCATCTCTTTTCCCTTGAGTTTTCCTTGGGGCAGGCTGTCCACATGCACAGTGGCCTGCCAGGACTCGGGAGGGGACATATGCACAGTGTGTTTACTGAGGTTTTGCACGTGCACATCAGAGGCATTTTTCCTTTACCAGTCGAGTGTTCCTAGAGGAAGGTCATAGATCCATTAAATTTTGTCCCTTAGTGTGTCTGCTTGAGCCCACTGCCTAACTCCCGAGGTCTTATCGGGAAACTGCTGATCACCAGCTTCAGGTGTTTTCTGTCTATTGGAAGATGGCCCTTGCCTGGCAGGCTGCAACCAATTATTACTTTAGAAGGTCAGGGTAACAACTGCCTGACCATCACCTGATGGTCGCCTGACACTCTTAGGGTGGGAGCCCTCTCCTGCCAAACTCCTGTCTGCCTAGCTACCTGTTCTAACAGAACCACAGCCTGGCTCACACATCGCCTCCTGTCTGGTGGGATCCAGGATCTCGCAGGAGCACCTCACATTCCCTCAAATGCAGTCTGCCTGTTCTCAAGAGCCAATCTTATTTCTTGAGCTTACAGAAGTATCAGCTTGGACCAAATGAGTGCTCCTCTGCCATTTTGAACTTGTGTCTTCAGGGGAGAGAGAGAGAGAGAGAGAGAGAGAGAGAGACATAAGATGCTTAATAGCAAATAAAGCCGATCCTGCATTCTTCCCCCTCATAAGAGAAAGACATGAATTTTTCAATGGACAGTGTACCAGGGTCTCCAGTCTCTTCAGACAAATGAGATAATTTGGTGAGAAGGAGGTGGCTAGCCCAAGTGAGGCCAGCAGGTCAACAAGGAGGGAGCTTGAGAGCCATTATTTTCTTTTCCCATTAAAATGTCACAAAAGGCTGGACATGGTGGCTCATGCCTGTAATCCCAGCACTTTGGGAAGCTGAGGCGGGCGGACCACCTGAGGTCAGGAGCTCTAGACCAGCCTGACAAACATGGAGAAATCCTGTCTCTACTAAAAATACAAAATTAGCCAGGCATGGTGGCGTGTGCCTGTAATCCCAGCTACTTGAGAGGCTGAGGCAGGAGAATCACTTGAACCTGGGAGGCAGAGATTGTAGTGAGCCAAAATCACGCCATTGCACTCCAGCCTGGGCAACAGAGAGAGACTCCATCTCAAAAAAAAAAATGGTCACAAAAATGTCCATTATGTTCCTCCAGGTAAGTACTATTTATTTCACCTTTCGAGATGCCTTCAGCATCTCCTTTTCTTAGCTGCAACTGCTGAACAAAACGACAAACATCAATAACTAAGCCACCCAAACTCTATACCCCTCACAGGCTCATTCGAAGAAACAAGAAGCAGCTGAAATAAGAAGATGGAAGTTACTGGGGCTGCAGTGAACAAAAAGGGAAAAGCAGGCATTCCCTGAGCAAGAGGAGAACTCATTGCACATGCTCACTACTATCAATTTGCTATTCCGATCTCCACTCTTTCTTCCAAAGACAAAGAAAATGTTGTTTAAACAAATCACCTCTGTGTGTTTCCTCTTCATTACTCTCTTAGGCAACATTCAGCTTTAACTTGACCTGAAGTTATGCAGTCACATTTGCTGGAATGTGGTGGGATGGATGTGAGACGGTGCATCCCCAGGCAGCTCCTGAATCTCTATTGTGGATATGGAAAGAAACATTACCAGAACTACTTATAAATCCCCCCAGTGGCCCTCAAGATCATCCACCAATTCACTGTCTGTCTTTCCAACTCTACAGAGTAAGTGACTGAAACCCTAAGTGCAGTTACAAATTCACTTTGAAGCTTTGGAAAATCTCAGATCCTGTGAGCTGGGCATGTCAACTTGTTCCAACCTGTCAATATCCACATGTAAGTCTGGGATCTCTAAAATGCACAAATGCAAAGAGTTTGGCGCCTCTCGTTCACCAGTGACTCTGTCTCCAGCTCAGCCAGCACACACGCTCTCATTTGCTGCTGGGAGCCACGGTTAAGTGATGAAGGTGGAAAACCTTTCTGCATGAATCAGACACATTAACCATGAGTTACAGTTCTGAGGCTAAAATATCCCTGCCATGAACCCTCACTTTTGTTTTACAATGTAACATGAGTACA
Source organism: Cheracebus regulus (assembly GCA_963574635.1). Classification (NCBI taxonomy): domain Eukaryota; kingdom Metazoa; phylum Chordata; class Mammalia; order Primates; family Pitheciidae; genus Cheracebus; species Cheracebus regulus. The sequence goes on along the minus strand of CAUYQU010078470.1, from coordinate 17,229 downwards.
AAGCAAATTTCTAGCTGAGAGTAGCAGAATCCTCCAACCCTATAATGTGGTGGAAGACATAGGAGGATCATCTGCTGAATACTCCCCTGATGTATCTCTTACTTCACCAACCACACCAGAGCAATAGAAAAAATATTACAGGATTTTGGTGAGTACTATAACTATCCAGTAAATGAGAGAAGTCTCTTATATTTGGCAACTCTCGCTCAGCATATATTCTTTCTCTACTATGTGTTTTCCATTATTATTTATATCATTAATCTATTAAAGTGAAAACTTTTAAGTACCTGAAATTCATCTGGATCTATGCTTCATTTACAGCATAAAAATGGCCATCTCTAGTGATATGTCCTCTGTCAGTCTAGTGTGACCGTAAATACAGAGCTTGGATGCAGGAGTCACTTACAGTTTCACTGTAAGACATACAAAGCAAACTTGAAGCCGTGCCCAAGAAGGAATTTTACTTCTCATTTTTTTTTAGCACTTTGAAAAGTGTTCACATCTTCTTGCTGCTTTTAGTCTTGAAAGAAGTGGGTAAACAATTGCCCTTTGCTGAAATGTAATCCAGAAATAAAATACGGATTTTCAGAGCATTTGCTTTTAAAACATAAAATTTAAAACACGGGGTTCAGGTTCTTTTAGTATGACCAGTTTGCTGAGGTCATTGTGCAAACATAGTAGAAATTGACACCTTCACTGAAAGGTGGAGAAAGAGAAAAATGAAAAATGTGATTGTTAGCTTTTCTAATCTTATCCGTTCTAATCCATAAGCACTGAATGGTAACTAACTACCTTGCCCCTCTTATCATCTTGGCGAGGGAGGCTAGGGAAAAATTCAGTGGCAGCAATTTCTCTCCAGCCTAGGGAGAAATTGCTGCCACTGAATTCTAAATTTTGAGAAAGGAACAGAAACAAATAAGGTAAAAGGGAGAAAAAGACACATAGTCATTTATTTTTGTTTTCTTTTTTATACCTTTTTTTTTTGTTCCATTCCATTTGCTGGTGGTCTACACAGAACCCTAAATATTAACAAGCATGACTTAAACAGGCATGGAGAAGTTATAGTTCTATTACTGTACCTGTCTTCAGGTGCAAGTAAGCAAAACCTCAGTAAACAGATCGTTAATCGGATGCTCTGTATTTGTTCAATAAGATGTCTGCAGCTGAACTCAGGATTGGTTCAGAAACTCAGAGGTGTCATCAAAGTCCCAGAATTCTTGCATCATTCCATTCTTCCAGCTGCCATAGATCCAGGCATCAGGTTTTCACAGAACAACCCTAGGAAGGCGGGAGAAGAGAGAGCAAACAAGAGCCTTTTTGCATTGCATTTGCTTTTATCAGGGAAGAAAAAAATTTTGTTAGAATTCCCCAGGGGACCTCCATGTCCCTCATGGTCAGATATAGGATCCCCGCCCCATTTCTAGACCAACCACTGGCCCAAGGAGATGACATCACATGAGCATTTTAGATCAGTCATGAGAGGTCTCCAGGGCTAATGTTGGCCATCCCTGTAGGCATTGGGTATTGTCAAAAACAAAGCAGGGTTTGCACCATCCCAGGGCTTCTCGTGATGCACCAGACAGTTTTGAGTAGGAAATAACTGAGGCTAAATGACACTTCACAGCACAGTGACTAAGAAGTTCCTTCTGAAACTCACTGGGCATTTTTGATTACATTGGTTGGAGCTTGCTGCTCCTCTGTCATCATCAACCTGACACCCATTCATCTTCTGTGACTAAGAGGAAGCAGGACCCAGATGCAAAGCCTTAAGCAAGATCAGCATCTGAGTGCAATGCTTTCCTTTCTTGTAGTTATTTTAATAATTGTCTTTTACTTATGGTAATGAAATAAAATGCTTTTTTCACTTGCCTTGACAATATAATCATTTTTTGAAGTGCATTTGTTTGTTTAAAAATATTTAGTAAATGGCATTATAAATACTGTGGCAAATGGGGCAAATGTCATCACAGAACTGAATAAAATAAGAACGATGAGTTCATGTCCTTTGCAGGGACGTGGATGAAGCTGGAAACCATCATTATCAGCAAACTAACACAGAAACCGAAAACCAAACACCATGTGTTCTCACTGATAAGTGGAAGTTGAACAATGAGAACACATGGACACAGGGAGGGGAATATCACACATCGGGGCCTGTCTGGGGATGGGGGACTAGGGGAGGAAGAGCATTAGGAGAAATATCTGCTGTAGATGACGGGGTAATGGATGCAGGAAACCACCATGGCACGTGTATATCTATGTAACAAACCTGCACGCTCTGGTTCTGCACGTGTATCCCAGAACTGAAAGCATAATAAAAAAAAAAAGAAAGAAAATTAACAGACACTTTGTTAAAGGAGAGTGGGTACGATAGGAGCACCCAGAAACAAGGAGCCATTCTCATTTTGAGGACAGAGCTTTGTAACAGTTCTAATGCTTGTTACATCCCTTGTTTACTTGAGAGACCTGGCCTCAGGTCCAGAACCACTGGCAGAAATGAGAATTTAACTAAAAATGTGTGTGTGTGTGTTTTTAAGAAATGCATTTTGTTCCACTAGAGCTTAACACACTGAGTCTGTCCCAGAGAAACTTTTCGGTTCTCAGAAGCCTTCTGGGTATTTCACTAAACATCTACAGGTCTAAGGTTAGTCCTTCTGTCCTTCCTTCCTCCCTTCCTTCCTTCCCTCCTCCCGCCCGCCCTCTCTCTCACTTTCTTTTTTTTTTTTTTTTTTTTTTTGAGTGCAGTGGTGTGATCTCAGCTCACTGCAACCTCCACCTCCTAGGTTCAAGTGATTCTCCTGATCAACCTTCTGAGTAGCTAGGACTACAGGTGTGTGCCACCATGCCCAGCTAATTTTTTTGTATTTTTAATAGAGATGGGATTTCACCATGTTGGCCAGGCTGATCTCAAATGCCTGATCTCAAGCAATCCACGCACTTCAGCCTCCCAAAGTGCTGAGATTACAGGCGTGAGCCACTGTGCCTGGCCCTGAGGTTATCTTTAACATGAAAAGTACACCAAAACTTAAGCCACCCACCAAGACAAAATGTGGGGCTCACTCTTATATCAGGATCTGCTGGTGCATCAGTCCCCTAAATGGGATTACTGTCCTTAAAAGAGACTCCAGAACAATCCCTCACCTTTCTGCCCTGTCAGGTTATACTGATAAACTGGCAATCTACCAACCAGAAAGTGGGCCCTCACCAAACACAGAATCTGTCCACACCTGGATCTTGGACTTTCAGCCTCCAAAACTGTAAAAAATCGATTTCTGTTGTTTACAAACTACTCAATTTATGCTGTTTGTTATAACACTGTGAACAGATTAAGACAGCAGATTCTTTTTGTGCTTTCGCTATTTGGGGGCCAGGATTTTTATGTGAAAGATGGAGAACAAGTCATTCTGGAAGCATTGATAGGTGCTTTGTAAGCTGAAATATGACCAAGCACCAATTAATAAAGAGAAACACAAATTTCCGTTTTACAATGCCTCATGTGTCTCTTTTTTGAAGAAAACTCCATCAAGGAGTCAGAAATTCAGATAAATCTCTTTAAGTGTGACAGAGTGAGGGATGTTTAGGATTGTGTTAAAGTTTATAAGATTTAAAAATACATTTTTATTGTAAAATGTAGTATTTAAGAAAAGGCAAACTAGATTGAGCTACTTGAAACATAACCCCTTTGGTGATGACATAGTAGTGAATCTCCATTAGCCTTTTGGGGCCATATGAATGTTCTTCGCACGTTTATTTTCCTATAAGAAGTTGTAATATTCATGCTCCTTGCACTTGTGTTTACTGTTTATATGGACTTGCTTATCAAGCGTTTGATTAATAAACTTATAACTTGACTCTCTTATTTAACAGGAATTTAATAACTGGGACACCCGAATTGATAGAGTGATGGCATCCTGAGAAACAAATCAGCGATTTTAAGAGAAATGTAACCAGCTCATGAGCGAACTTTCCTGAGTGCTGTCTGTGCTGGCACTTGCACTGAGATCTTTGCTACATTTGCCCATTTGCCATCACAACCACCACGAAGCAGGTGGCCATGACCCCCCACAGATGGGGTCCCTCTACATAAGGGCCATCACACTGGCTCAATGGTGACGGCCCCTCATGCTCCAGCTCCCTCTTCCCAGACCCACCAATGTCCCTTTCCCCTCCCAAGGAGAACTGTTAGGGCCCCCAGATCCCCACCCAGCAGCAGACTACTCCACCCATCTGCGGTCAGAGGTGGAAACCTGTGTTTGCTTCTCAGCCAGGACTTGGAAGCTGAGGTCACAAGGGCCCAGAAATGAGTCTTCCTTTGATTATGAAGAGGAATGACTCCACTTCCTTACGCCTCAGCCTCCTCATTTATAAAATAGGGATTAACAGGGCTCTCTCCTCACAGGGCCCCAGGAACCAGTGCTGTGGGTGAGATACTTCACAGAGCGTGACTCTAATGTCACTTGTGAATTTTGTGAGTGATGCCACTTTACTCCCTAGCCCAGGCCTGGAGAGCTCCAGGAAGCTTTCTCCCTGAGCTGCAGGAGATGGCATTTCTGGTTGGGCTTCTGCCATGGGCTGCCCCAAATGCCCCCCTAACAATGCCAGCCCTTTATTAATTCATCCGGCCCAGGGCACACTCAGCAGAGACAGGGGAGCAATCTGCGTTTCAGAGCCTGGCAGGTGGAGGCCTGGGGAGCAGGTGTGAGGTGTGGGGGTTGGGGGCAGTGGTGTCTGCAGGAGCCCATGTTCCCTGGGGTGCTAGTCCTAGGATTCAGACCCAGTGTCTCCTGTCTTCTGTGTTTTTTGCAAGAGGCCAAAATTTGGAATTTTCATTTAATTTTATAAAAGCTTCTAATTTTGTTAAAGCATATAATGTTTTTGTTGTTCCTGTACAGTTTGAACATGGCAGGTCAGTGCAATCGATTCAGGTCTCAGGCCTCCAGGCTGCAGCTCTGAGCATCCTTGTTCTTCTGACAGATAGCCGAATTACCTCTCAGGGACCCTCCCCACATGCACTCATTGCTCTACTCACCGCAAATTCCTTCCCCAGCCTCATCAGACCTGACGATCCTGCCAAGGAAAGAGGGATGGGGAATTAATTCACAAAGAAAATGATGACTGATAAAGCTTAATCACTGACCCCTCACTGGGAAACCTGGATTAAAAAGATTTTCCTGGGCAACAATGCTCTGGAGTGCCTACCCACAGCTCTCTCTCTCCTTCCTTCTGGTTGATGTAGCCAGTGTTCTGTAATAATTGATGCTGGACACACAGTCACTTTCCCAGGCTCTTCATAGAGGACACGGGACCCAATATGAGTCAATGGGATCTGAAAAGATATCCGTGCAACCTTCTGTGCAGCTTTTTCTGCTTATAAAAAGGGGCATGGGAGAGGGTAAAGACAAAACACTTGTCATCTTACTGCCTTTGGATGTGAATGGGTGAGGATGTGATACTTGGAGTTCTGGCTGCTATATTGTGACCATGAGAAGATAAGATTAAGCCAGACAACATGCTGAGGAGTGTGCAGAGTAAGAGGGAAAGAGCCTGGGGTCCTGGAATCATGGGAGAACTCCCGAGCCAACCCCGAGACCCCGGCTCTCGGCTTCTTGAGATAGTCATGACATAACTCCTTCTGTTTAAAGTCTCCTAGTTGAATATTTTGTTACTTGATACAAATACAAAGTAGCACTGAGGAGCCCAGAGAAATAGAGGTTCTATTAAATAACTGTGAAACTCTAAGATCTGTGAAAGTCAGTGAGGAAGATGTCCCAGGGGATCTCAGATTGCATACTGCCTTTCCAGAGACCCACACATTTCAAAATGCAGAATACTGTCTATGCTGAGTAAACCTGTAGCCTTGATTTTAGCATCACTGTCTTTTTCTTTTTTTTCTTTTTATGAGACAGAGTTTTACTGTGTCGCTCAGGCTGGAGTGCAATGGCACAATCTCAGCTCATTGCAACCTCTGCCTCTCAGGTTCAAGTGATTCTCATGCTTCAGACTTCTAAGTAGCTGGCATTACAGATGTGTGCCACCATGCCCAGCTTTTTCTATTTTTAGTAAAGATGGGTTTTCACCAGGTTGCCCAGGCCGATCTCGAACTCCAGGCCTCAAGTGATCCCCTGCCTCAGCTTTCCAAAGTGCTGGGATTACGGGTGTGAGCCACTGCACTGGGCCTCAACATCTCTGTCTTATAATCACTTTTCTCAGTGTGATTCTTTTGAGTGCTGGTGTGTGTTCTTGTGACCCAAATTAAGATTAGTGGATGAACACCCCTGATGCTTTTATTCAGGTAAGAACTGCTATGTGGTAAACAAATTCAATGAAACCACATTGCCAGATGGAGTGAAAACTATGGTGGTGTGAAAATGAAGGGGTGTGGAAATCGATCTGACTTCTTCACATCCTGTGTGAGAGGTGCAATCACTCTACAGCACCATCTGCCATGAGTTTATAAGGAAAATACGCACATGAAGCTTTGTTTGGTAAATCTGTAAATGGCCTGTAAAAGTCTTAAGCCCCTGTAGCCAACTGTGAAGACAAATAATCATCTTCCAGGTCAGAAATACCCATCCTTTCTCAGAACCCAGAGTGACATCAATCAACTGCAAATAAACACTTTGTGAGAACTCCCTTCCCTCATCAGAGTGTCCTGCTGCACCTGCGGTAGGCTCATGCACCCAGCAGAATGCTATCCCTCTTGCTTTCACTGCCTGGTCAAAGTAGAGGTTGCAATAAACCATTGCTCCATGACAAACTAAGATATAATGGAGGGAGATTAAATCACCAGATTGTAGACGCCTGTAGTGCCTACAGCATAGAGCAGTCTCAAAATATGTAGATGGATGGCCAAAATGATGCATGGCCAACCCCAGGCCATGCTTCATGAGAAGAGCTGATAGTCACCCTACAATGTACCAGACGTGTATGTTTCCTCCAATAAGAGGGAGTTAAAAATGAATCTCTCACTTCTTCCAAGCAGAGAATGGCAGCCCCTAGCCACCAGGCATTCCACAGGAGGGAGCCTCCTTGCTTATCTTGGAGCAGCTCAACAATAAAATAAACAGCATGCACTCATTATTCAAATGAAAGTTTAATTAATTCTGAACTTGTTCCCACACCTTCCTGGACAGCTCCTGATAATGAGCTCTCTGGGCTCTTCTTCCTCTAGCTTGTGATGTTACGCTAAATGGACTGCATCTAACAGCGTCAATGGGATGCAAATGCATGAGTGTGGGACGGTGGTTTGACTCTGTGGTTTCAGAACCTGCTGAAATATCACAACCCTCCCTCCCAATCCCAGAGCCTCTTCTCTCTCCTTGTTGGGGGTGAAGTTAATGTTTTTACAAGAGTTTTGAAGCTGCATGAAAAGTGTCTCAACTCCAGAGAGTTTGAGGCTTTTACAAAAATTTGCATACTTTCTCCAGCTAAAGTATTTCATGAATGCCACAAGCAGTGATGCTGAATTATCCATCGTCCTCAACCGTACAGCATCAAAGCGTCACCCACCTGCACCAGGGACAGCCAGAAACCATCCCCTTGTGAGTACTGAAGTGAGCAACTGTGGCCCTGGGGCCAGAGGAGTCCAGATCTTCCTCCAACTCTTAGTGCTGTCACAGGACTCTACCTGCTTTATTTCCCCACTTGTAAAATAATAAAGTTGAGAACACCTGTCCTACCTGCTCCAAAGAGCACCTGAAGTGAGGTGAGTGAAGCCCTGTGAACCGTTAGAAGCACCTGGCATGGTGAGTCCACATCTCCAACCCTCACCAGGTCCTCCTCAGGGTCATGAGCCTGGGACTGTGAATCCACAGAGAAGACAGAACACAGCTCAGTGTGGCTGTGGCCTTACTGGGAGGGGACTCTGGTAGCAGGTGGGACAGAGGAAGAAATGCTGATCATAGTTTTGCCATTGTGACTTTGTTCATGATACAGTATCTTCCAGCTCCTCCTAATTCCAAGTACATCTGGTACATTGACTATAAAATTGTAGCATGGGATCAAAACATAATGTTACCTCATCTCTCCCTGCCTCTTTCAAATGTATGAATTCAGCATTTTCTCATTGTTTCTGCATAAAAACCCCAGAAGATGTGATGGCCTTTTCCAAACTGTTAGCTAGTGTACACTCTCCTGGTCCATTAAGGTCATACAAACAATCTTGATTTTGTAATCAAAATATTCTAAGAAGGAGAGCAGGACCCTGCTTTTTATCTAACTGATATCCTTCTGCCTCTCCAACTTAGATCTGCTTCCAGCTTCCCTTTGTCCCTCAAACACACCAAGCTTGTTACTTCCTCAAAGCCTTTAGAGTACATTAAGAAACAAACCTATTATTCTAGAAGCTGGTAGTAAGGTGTAAAAAAATGTATGCTTATCTTGCATTTCCTTCATGAGCTACACTTCACTATAGCCAAAGAGTTGGCCAGAATTTTTAAAAGACAAGTTCAGCCTATAATTATGAAGGAATGTTAGAAACATTTAAATCCCTGGCTATCTATCTATCTATCTATCTATCTATCTATACCACAGCATCACCCTTCTGCACCAAGGGCAGCCAGAAACTATCCCCCTGTGAGTACTGAAGTGACCTTTGGAGGTATAATAGTTTAACAGATCCTAGTGACCTTTGGAGATATCTCCAAAGGTCACTAGGATCTGTTAAACTGTTAATAGCTGATGATGACTTTTCAATGACTATATCAGGTTGGCTGTTATTGAACCTACTGACCAATCTCAGTATCAGTAAGCCAGAGGCAGCTTGAATGTCACACTGGGCTGCAATGGGAAGTAAATGGCAGCACACATGATGTGTTCTATCCATGCTACATGACATGCTGTCTCTGCTAGCTGTTTCCACGTGTCAACTTGACTAGGCTAAGGGATGCCCAGATAGCTAGTAAAATTCTATTCCTGGGTATGTCTGTGAGTGTGTTTCTGGAAGAAAATATTTGAATCAGTAGGTTGTGTAAAGATGATCCTCATCAATGTGGGCAGGCATCCTCCAATTCACTAAGGGCCCAAATCGGACAAAAGGGTGGAGGAAGGGCAGACTTGTTCTTTCTGCTTGAGTTGGCACATCCACCTTCTTCTACTCTGAGATCTTGGTGCTCCAAATGCCCAGGCCTCAGACTCAGACCAGAACTTATGCTGTGGTCTTCCAAGTCTCAGGTCCTTGGTCTCAGAATGAATGCTACCACCAGCTTCCCAGGTCTCCAGCTTGCAAACAGATCATAGGACTTCTCAAGGTGAGCCGATTCCTGTTATAAATCTCTCTGTCTCTCTATATCTCCCTATCCCTCTCTTTCTACAGATAAATAGATGCATAGATTGATAGATTGATAGGTAGATCTCTATCAATCTATATCTGTATACAGATACACACACACACACACACACACACACAGAGCAGCCACATTGGACAACCCATTATTGAGTGTGTGTGTGTGTGTGTGTGTGTGTGTATGTGTGTGTATACTCTCTTCCCATGTGATGCTGAATTATCCATCAATCTCAACTGTACGCATCAAAGCATCACCCACCTGCACCAAGGGCAGCCAGAAACCATCCCCTTGTGAGTACTGAAGTGAGCAACTGTGTCCCTGGGGCCAGAGGAGTCCAGATCTTCCTCCAACTCTTAGTGCTGTCACATGACCCTACCTGCTTTATTTCCCCACTTGTAAAATAATAAAGTTGGGAACACCTGTCCTATCTGCTCCAAAGAGATTGTTAAAAGTAATGGCAGAAACCTCATTGAACTCACATGGAAATTCTATGAGTGATTAATATTAGTGCTCCCATTTTACAGATGAGAAAACTGAGTCTCCAAGACACAAGGAGGTGCCAGTTCAGATACAGTATAGTGCTGCAGGGGATTAAACTAAGGCTCATAAGGCTTCGGAGCCCTCAAAACTAACTAGCCCTGCCTCTTGTATGCACATTTAGTTCATAAAGCTTGAGATCACATTGTGTTCATTTAGTCTGAGTCCCTCAGGGTGAAAGTGCTGGTTATGAGTGCCTGAGCATTTGAAATTTCTATGAGGACTGCGAAGTGACTCATAAATGAATGTGTCAATTTACACAATGAACTTCAGTATTTTGCTGGATTCTTGATGACAGTTCCTTCACTTTGCCCATCAGGGTGTTCATTTGTAGCATTTCTCTCTCTCTCTGTCTCTGTCTCTCTCTCTCTCTCTCTCTCTCTCTCTCTCACACACACACACACACACACACACGCACAAACACAAATAAAAGTGGGCAAGGAATTGCTGTCAAAACATAACAGTCAAGTTCAGCTCTAGCCTTCCAAGCACCTTAAACGTCTGACCCCTGCATCCAGCACAGAAAGGCCTCTAAGCCTGTGTCCCTGCTTGGCTTCAGGAGGCCACACTCCCTGCCCTGCAGTGGCTGAGCTTGAGGCTGCCCCTTTCTGTAAATGCTCGTGCAGTACACAGACCCTCTTCTGGGTTGTTGAACTGCACGCTGGCTCTGTCTCCCTCTCTCTGTCTGCATGCCCCGGTAGCCTGGATCGTCAGTCTCGTTCTTCACCTGGATGCCTGGACAGCTTGCAAACAGGCCCCCTGTGTCCAATCTGGCTCCCATAACAGAAGCCACAAGGCATCCAAAGTGGTAGTTTTAAAACTTAAATAAGATCATAACATTTCCCTAATAAAAACCCGCAAATGACTTCCCAATGGACTGAGAGAAAACGCCAAGCCCTCCCCTCTCCTTTGTCCTGCCTGGCCCCGAGTGTGCTGTCTGTTCATTACCATGTGGCTGCTGCTACCGCTTCCCCTGCTGTGTCTTCTCCAGCCATGCCAACCTTCTTTCTCTCCTTCAAACACGCTTCACTAGTCCCTAGCCTCAACTTCAGGGGCTTTCCTGACATTTTCTGTCCCCTCTGCTTAGAACCCTCTTCCCTAAGTTTATTTATGTTATCAAAGGAATGGGATGAAATAATGACTAATAGTACTGGGCAGTCACCATACTACAGACACTGATAGATGTATTGAGAGCTATGAACTCATCTATTCTCCATGATGATTCTTTGGGTTTGGTGCTATTGTGATCACTGCTTAACACACTAGGAATCTGGAGCCTAGAGAAGCAACTTGCTCAGTCACACAGCTCTTCGTGATGGAAGGATCATGTAATCTTACTGACGAATTAAATTACATGCATGTATGCCAGTGTGTTCATTCAACTACTGATAGATTGGGTCATTTCTAGATTGAGTGCATGTTTCAATATACATAAAGTTTTAAAAAATCAAAATGAATAAATCATTCATCAAGAGTCAAGTAGGTGAGGTCAGGAGTTCAAGACCAGCCTGGTCAGCATGGTGAAACCCTGTCTCTACTAAAAATACAAAAATTAGCCAGACATGGTGCTAAACTGAGGACACAGGCAAAGGCCTCCAGTCAAGCCCTGGAGCAACAGAAAACATCTACACTGTCCAGTGGAGGAAGAAGGACAAAGGAGACTGTGAATGAACAGTCAGAAGTAGCAGCAGAGCTTCCATGAGGGAGGCAGTGGTCACCTACATTGAGGTCTGCTGAGAAATCAGTTATATCTCCAGTTATCTTAGCAACAGGTGGGTCCTTGGTGACTTTATTATAACTGTATTAGCAACTGGCCCAACCGGAAGCCAGGCTGCTGTGGGGTGAAAAATAATGAGAGGTAAGGAAATGACAACCTCAAATGCGGAAGTCTCTTCTGGAAAGTTTCGCTCTATAAGGGATCAGAGAGACTGTTTGCAGGTGGAAAGGAATGTTCTGAGTTGGGTCTGTAGAACCTGCACACAGCACGCTGGGAAAGGTGGGCCCTGCCCCCGACATGGCGCTGGAGCTCAGTTCTACATAAGAAACGATCACATCTGTTTTCATGGGGGTGACTGAACCTCACAGCAGTACAAGAAGGATTAATTAAAATATTAAATCAGAAATTGCAGGTGCATTATACCTGGAATTATGGCTCAGTACACAATGACTCCAGCCCTACCTCTAGCTCACAACATTATATTTGAATTGATCTGAACAGATTCTTGAGATGACTGTAGAAATGTCCTATTTGATTCTTTTTTGTTTTTGTTTTTGGTTTTTTTTTTGAGACTGAGTCTTGCTTTGTCACCCGGGCTGGAGTGCAGTGGCACAATCTTGGCTTGCTGTAACCTCCGCCTCCCGGGTTCAAGTGATTCTCCTGCCTCACCCTCCCAAGTAGCTGGAATTACAGGCACCCACAACCACGCCTGGCTAATTTTTGTATTTTTAGTAGAGACAGGGTTTCACCATGCTGGCCAGGATGGTCTCAAACTCCTGACATCACCTACTTGAGTCTTGAATGATTTATTCACTTAGATTTTTAAAAAACTTTGTGTATGATATTGAAACATACACACAAGCTAGAAATGATTCAATTCAACAGTACTTAAATGAATGCACTGAGATACATGCATGTAATTTAGTTTGTCAGTAAGAAAGCAGCAGGGCACTGATGTATTCAATAGCTGGACCTCAAAAGCATTGTGCTGCCTGAAAAAAGCCAGACAAAAAAGGTTAAGTGGTGCCTGACCTCAATAACACGGAGTTCCAGAATAAGCAAAGGCAATCTATGAAAGTGAGGAAATCTGATCATTGCCTGTGGAGTCAGGGGCCTTGGGGCAAGAGGGAACTAGCTGAGCTGATGCAAACCTGCTAGACTTTCATTGGCCCAATAGTTACACTGACACAGGCATTTGTCCAAACCCATCAACCTGTGTGCTCCAGTTGGACACTTTATCCTATTTAAATTACATCTCAACAAAGTTGACATCTTGCCTTTTCCATCAAGTAGCAAAAATAAATTGCAGGGACCATATTTTCACTGTATTTTAAGTCATGCCTCTGCTCCAATATAGATGCCGCCTTCACATTGGAGCTTTGCTTGTCTATAGTGATTCTAAATACTCCTGTTGGAAACCAAGCTTGTCGGCCAGGTGGCCATCAGTATCTGGAATATTTGACTGGCTTCATCTGTCTCGTGGTTTCTGAATCTTCACACATCTGCACAATGGATTCATTTTTGACTAGAAGCTATGTTGTAACAATTGGGGCTTTTTCCTCATTATAAACAAGAGATAAGCAAACACTACTGACCCAGATGAATAGTATTCTTGTTTATTTTTATTTTTAGAGACAGGGTCTCACTCCATCTCTCAGGCTGGAGTGCAGTCATACAATCAAAGCTCACTGCAGCCTCGACCTCCCAGCTCAAGTGATCAATCTTTCTCAGCCTTTCAAGGCATTGGGACCACAGGCATGAGCCACGACATTCAGTCTGTTTTTCTTTTGTTTTGCTTCCTCCTCATCGTCACTTTAACAGGGTCTTTCCACTGTCTTCTGGCTGCCATAGTTTCTGATGAGAAATCTGTCATCAGTCACATCATACGTTATCCAATATATCATTTTCTCTGGCTACTTTCTTGTCTCTTTGTCTTTGGTATTCAGCAGTTTTAAGATAATATGTTTGGGTGAAGTTTTCCTTAAATTGATTCTACTTAAACTCCTGGAATCTATGAATTTATTTCTATCGACAAATACAGGGCATTTTAGCCATAAATTTTTAAGCAGTTTTGTTCTGGCTCAGGTTATATCTCTAGTCTTTCCATGACTCTGCTATGCACATTTCAAAACTGTTGATATTACCCTATAGGTTGTGAGGCTCTATTGATTTTTTTAAAAAAAATTATTTGTTTTACTCTGTATTTCATACTGGATTTTCTTTGATATTCACTGACTTTTCTTCTGTCCTCTCTTGTCTTCTATTGAGTACTTTTACTGAATATTTAATTTCAGATATTGTATTTTCAGTGCAAATGTTTCTGTTAGGATTTTTTTCCTATTTGCTGAGAAACAGATGGTGCTGAAACCACCCATATGATGGCATCTCCCTGGGCTTTGGAGCTCCTGAAAACACCACCATTTATCATCTCACATTCTTGAGGAAGCGTGAGTAGAGACACTCCAAATGAGGAGTTGAGGTTAAAGAACTAGCAGGGGACGGAGCTCGGAGTCTTCTCTTGTCAGGGAAACTCTGCCACAGACTAGAGCTTGGTTTGTAGAGTGAGGAGGGAAAATAAACACCACCCTTGACAGTTCCTGAGAGTACCTTCTGCCATAAATATTTTGAACAGTCTAGTTGTTGGTGGGGAGAGCACGTATCCCAGTTCCTGTCTAACCTGGAAGAAAGCGTTCTGCCAAGAGACTGATTTATCCACAAAGAGAACATATTGCAGGAAAATAGAGAGCAGAGAGCTTATTTAGAAAGAGATAGTACACTCTGGAAGAATATGGCAGAGAGGGCAGTTGAAGTGGGGGGTGCCAGCAGTAGCATGAGAGTTCTGTGGTGTTGGGTTTTTATTATGTTATTATGTCTATTGGATTCTTGTTTTTTTCTTTTTTGGAGACTGGCTCTGTTGCCCAGGCTGGAATGCAGTCATCTCAGCTCACTGCAACCCCCACCTCCCAGGTTCAAGCAATTTTCCTGCCTCATCCTCCCAAGTAGCTGGAATTGCAGGTGTGTGCCACCATGCCTGGCTAATTTTTGTATTTTTAGTAGAGATGAGGTTTCACTAAGTTGGCCAGACTGGTATTGAACTCTGATCTCAGGTAATCCACCTGCCTCAACCTCCCAAAGTGCTAGGATTGCAGGTGGAGCCATCACAGCCAGCCAGTGGGAATCTGTTTTGAAGTTTCTACCTCTATCTCAAGTTTCTGCCTCTTTTCTTTGTCTAGTTTTCCTTCACCTGCCTTAAGTCCCTGCTTTTTCCCCACCTGGTTCCTTTTCCAGACTGATGAGACCCTCCCTTACCGTTAATTGGTGTGGCATGTGGGGGCAGGACTGAACATGAATGCTACCTAATGACTGCATTGCTCATGACCGCCACCCCAAGAAGATCATATAATGGTTAAATCTGTACTTATTGCACCTGCATTTTCTCCTTGGAATTTCTGTCTCTGTTTTAATTTGTACTTTGGCTCCAGGTTTTTTTTTTTTCTGAAGACTTTCTTGTTTTCCATCTTAACAGCATGCACCTGGCTGTATTCTGACAGGTTAACTACAGAGTGGGTGAATACTGGGCTCCTGAACAGACATTCCTTTCTGCATAGGTATTTCCCCTCCTCTCTGCTTATGTCTACCATACCTGCTTCAGGTGGTTCCTGGGACATGAGACTTTCCAGACCTCTCTTTTATTAGGGGGTCCCCTCTCCTGCTTATGTCTGGACACCTGCCAACTCTAACACTGTGATCTTTGCAGAGGTTCCAGGATGTCTTCGTGGCTGAAGATCTGATTCTATTTCAGCTCATTCCTTCCATGAGTGAAGGTGAGCAAGCAGAAAAGCTGCCCTTCTAAATCCCAGTTCCCTCCACCTCTAAACATGCAGATAACAAAAAAGCCTGTTTTATGAGATTGAGATGAGGATGGAAAATCTTGGTAGTTCAAATGCTACTCAATTGGTGCATGTGAGTGCACATGCACACACCTGTATACACACACACAGAGAAATTCACAAGTCAGACTCTGCTCACAAGGAGAAATGTGCACTTCTCATCGAGACACAGAAAATCCTTGCATGGTAAATAATCCTGAACTACATTCTATTATTTGCTCATATTTAAATCTGGCTGTTTATCCATTTATCAATGTCTGGTATTGGGCTGTAGCTCTGAGCCAAAGAAGGTTGTTTTCAACTACTTGGATTTTTACTCAGCAGTAACAAGAGGCATGCTATAGAGGCTGGATTCTAAGTTGGCCTCAAGAATGGCACAAGCGGAGAGAGATCCAAGATGTCCAATCACTAGCAGCTCAGGATTGCAGCTCCCAGTGAAAGCACAGAGAGCGAGTGGACACCACACTTCCAGATGAACTTTTGTTGCCCACGGACCAGAAGATTCCCAGCAGAGGAGCCCCACGGGTCACCAGCATGACCCTTTTGTCTGGCGTGGCTGTTTTGCCAGCATCTTGGTGCGGTGGTTCTTGGTGTGGGGTAAGCGGGACTGGGTCTCCTTTTGGTTGATGTTTGGAGATTTGGGAAGGCAGTGTCGCCCATTCAGCTGATTGAAAAAGGGACTGAAGAGGGAAGCCAGATCGGAGACTCCCAGGCAGAAAAGCAACACGAATCTCAATGCCGCTGTTTTAGCCGGCATTGCAGGTCGCCGCAGTGAAAATTACATAGATTCTGGAGCTGGGAATCAACAAGCTGGACATCCACTCAGAGACCTAGTTTGAAAGTCGGTAATTACAAAGACAACAGGTAGATAAATCCACAAAGATGGGAAGAAACCAGCGCAAAAAGACTGGGAACACCCAAAATCAAAATGTCTCTCCTTCTACAGAGGATGGCAGTTCCTCATCAGCAACAGAACAAGGCCTGATGGAGAACGAGTGCAATGAATCAACAGAATCAGGCTTCAGAAGGTGGATAATAAGAAACTTCTGTGAGCTAAAATAACATGTTCTAACACAGTGCAAAGAAACTAAGGACTTTGAAAAAAGGTTTGACGAAATGCTAACGAGAATGGACAATTTACAGAGGAACATAAATGAATTAACGGAGCTGAAAAACACAATACGAGAAATCAGTGAAGTATGCACAAGTTTTAACAGTCGAATTGATCAAGTAGAAGAAAGGATATCAGAGGTCAAAGACCAACTTAATGAAATGAAACGAGAAGACAAGATTAGAGAAAAAAGGGTAAAAAGGAATGAGCAAAGTCTCCAAGAAATATGGGACTATGTGAAAAGACCTAATTTATGTTTGATAGGTGTACCTGAATGTGACAAAGAGAATGAATCCAAGCTGGAAAATATTCTTCAGGATATTATCCAGGAAAACTTTCCTAACCTAGTAAGGTATGACAATACTCAACCCCAGGCAATGCAGAGAACCCCACAAAGATATTCTTCAAGAAGAGCAACCCCAAGACACATAATCGTTAGATTTACTCGGGTTGAAATAAAGGAGAAAATACTAAGGGCAGCCAGAGAGAAAGGCCAGGTTACCCATAAAGGGAAGCCAATCAGACTCACAGCAAATCTCTCAGTAGAAACTCTACAAGCCAGAAGAGAGTGGGGGTTAATATTCAACATCCTTAAAGAAAAGAACTTTCAACCCAGAATTTCATATCCAGCCAAACTAAGTTTCACAAGTGAAGGAAAAATAAAAGTTTTTGCGAACAAGCAAGAACTCA
>CAUYQU010078465.1:0-26027 GCA_963574635.1 Cheracebus regulus | reverse complement strand
CTTGTTAATTCCCAGCTCTGGAGTCTATGTAATTTTCACTGTGGCGACTCGCAACGCTGACCAAAACAGCAGCACTGAAATTCGTGGTGCTTTTCTGCCAAGGGGTCTCCGCTCTGGCTTCTCAGTCCCTTTTTCAATCAGATGAATGGACTGCTCTACCTTCCCAGAGCTCCAAACATCATCCAAAAGGAGACCCAGTCCGGTTTACTCCACACCAAGAGCCGCCAGGCCCAGGTGCCGGCAAAACAGCTGCGCCAGTCAAAAGGGTCGCGTGGGACTCCTCTGCTGGGAATGTCCTGGTCCATGGGCTCCAAAAATTCATCTGTGAGTGTGGCATCCACTTGCTCTCTGCGCTTTCACTGGGAGCTGCAATCCTGAGCTGCTAGTGATCGGCCATCTTGGATCTCTCTCCCAAATCTCAGACAATTTTCAAGCGGCACTAGTTGCTGGCAAGCATCTTATCAGCAGGTCACCAGGGTCATGGCGATGCACAAGGTGACCTGGCATTCAGCCCAATGCTGTTTCCTTCTAACTTCACACCCAGGAAGCCAAATTCTGCTCACATCATATAAGAAATAACATATAGTAGCATGCATGTGTACACACATGTTGTATGTTTGATTTTTAAAAAATAGAGTTTATTTGTTAGAGAAGTTATAGGTTTATAGAAAAATGGATAGCAAATACCGTGTTCCCACATAATCTGCCACTCAGCTTTTCCCACTATTCACATCTTGAGTTAGTGTGGTGCACTTGTTACAGTTGATAAACCGGTGTTGACACGTTATGATTAACTATACCCACAGTTTATATTAGGGTTCACTCTTTGTGTTGTACATTCTAGGGATTTTGATTTTGCATAGCACAAAAACAGATCCCTTTCTAATTTCAGAGGTATATGTTAAATATCTGAGAAAGATAAAAAGTACAATAAAAGTACACTGCAACAAAACATATCTAAATATTCAAATGCAAACTTATAAATGTATGTAAAGTACAGAGTTGCTAAACACGACACACCCAGTTACATTTGAATTTTAGATCAGCAATGGGCACTTTTGTATGAGCATGTCCTGTGCAATGTTCAGGACATATCTAATAAATTTTGTTGGTTACCTGAAATTCAAATTTGACTGGGCATTCTTAATTTTCATTTACCCAAATCTGGAAAACTTCGTTTTGAAATAATATTGAAAAACACTTGTCGAGTGAGACTTTTCTTTATGCATAGCTTGGAGTTCTGGAGTGTAGTAGGAGGAAGCTGGGTCAGAATTCACAGGACTAAACTCACACATCTGAACATTTTTCATGGACGGAAATGAAGGGTGCAGCTGTGCTGTGCTCTGGGAGGACTTTCTGGTGGTGGGTGTGAAGCAGTAAGGTGAGCGGAAGCTTTAAGGCAGAAGGCTGGTACTGAGGATTTGTAAAGGGCGGAGGGTGACAGCAGTGGGGAAGGGAAGAGGCGAGACAAAAGGGCAAAATGAGGCCAGTGGCTTTTGTGTAGACAGTCAGGTGTACGCAGCCTTTGTTCATCCAGAACCAACCACCCTGTGGTTAGATACAAAGTAGACAAACCTTGTCTTTCAGCACAGGAATCCCAATACTCATTCCAACATTTCCCTCTTTGCTTGGTGGGCTCCCCAAGGCTTCTAGTTCTTTCCTTTCTCTATGAAAGCCTGTTCTTGAATCAAGTACTCTTCCAATGAATAAGTAAATGCTACCATTTAAACATCACGGTTTTAAGCCAGCATGGATTTACTGACGGTCAGCATGTGTGAGTCACTCACCATCCACATTCAGTGCCTTCATGTCTCAAGCAAGGGTCCTTAAGCCTGGTCGGACATTAGGGCCACCTGGAAGCAGATTGGATCTCAGTGAGTTTGGAGTACCAGGCATTGGTACTTTTTTTTCCTAAAAGGTGATGAAACAAGGCTGAGAAAATAAGAAAATCCTCATGGTGAAAACTCAGGCAGCATTCAAGCAGCCAGGCAAAATGAGGTGGAAGTACGTTCCCCCAGCATCCTTGGAATGGCTCTTCCTGTGGCCAGAGGCACATCTGGAACATGACGCTTCACTCACTCTTGAATGTACTCCAGACTTTTCCAGATAACCCTGAGGTCTCCTTGACTTACCAGGATGCAAGATTCATAGTCCGGGGAGGATTTGCTAGGTTTGCACTGACCTGAAGTAAACACAGCATGTATTTGTGGACTCACTCCAAGCAGTCTCTCCAACTGAGAGTATGTTTCTAGGTGTTCACAGATAGAAAAGGGGAGAAACAATTTGATGCAATCAAGGCAACAGCTCTGGGCATGAGGGTTTCACTGAGATTTGGACTTGGAGCCACCTGCGCCAGCTACATTCAAATGTGTACATGTTGTATACATTGCCGGTGGCTAATGGATTAGAACGTTCTTAAAATACTCACCTTCAACTCAAGTGTAACTGGAATCACGAGATGGTAGCTTCAGCTTCCGATAATTTCTTGTTGGATTTCATTGTGTTTCTGTGCAATCCAACTAATGACTATAAATGCACTAGAAATGAGACTATCAAAACCCACTGCAAACCTACAGGGAAGACAGCTTTTTTTTTTTCTTTTTTTGAGAAGAGTTTCACTCTGTGTGCAGTGGTGTGATCTCGGCTCACCGTAACCTCCTCTCAAAGTCCTGGGATTACAGGCATGAGCCGCTGCGCCCACCTGGAAGACAGCTTTCTTGAGGGTCCGCATTGGCTCCACTGCTGTCTTGAGTTGTGTATTCGGAACAGCTCCCTTTACCTATTGTGTGGTACAGAGCAACACCTCATCCGGCGCCCTGTCCGCTCGCGCCTTGACCGTGGCTACCCTGTATGTCTGCAGAAGACACCAGATTTGTTCAAAAAGTTTGCAATTTTCAAGTAGCAATTTATGCTTCAGGTAGACAGATTTTACAACAACAAGAAGAAACAACAGATAACGTAAGCTGCAATCTCATACGAGATTATGTTCTTTTCAGCAGTTTTGATAGGAAAACACGCTGCAATTTAAAAAGTGCTGCTCATCTGCCCACTGGCTCACTTTACCCTTTCATCCTGCCTCTTCCCTTCCCCCGATGCTCACCCTCTGCATTTACAAATCCTCAACACCGGCCACCTGCCACAAAGCCTCCCGCCACCACGCTGCTTCACACCCACACCAGCATGTCCTCCCACAGCACAGCATAGCTGCACTCTTGCCAAAGCACGGCACTGTTGGGTGAACTCCCTTGACTCCAACCCCAGGCTGCTGGACCCCAGCCTCCCCAGGAAACTGCAGTTTTGCCAGCTTCCTTCCGCTCCACTGTGCACCCTCATCCTTGCTGGGTTTCAGTGGATGCCTTGCTTATCATTTGAAAACAACCTCTTCTTTCGAGGGCTTCATGTAGACTGCTAGCTGCATGGCCAAAGACAGCCATATGCTGGAGGCCTTTGTAGACGGTCAGGTGAAGGAGGCCTGTGTAGATAGTCACAGCAGGTGTTGTGTCGACTGCAGGCCCCGCTGTTGACTGCCGCCTGCCTGAGAGTCTCTGGGCCTCTTGGCTGAAGGAAAGATCTTTGTTTTAGTCCAGGGAAGCAGCCCATTTGTAGAGCGGGGGTTCTCGGGGTGTTCCCGCCACCGCAGGACCTCGGCCTCAGGCCCTAGGTCTGCATTCTTTGCTCTTTCCTTCACAGCACACCCGTGTGGCCCTCTGCACATTCTCAGACCCTCTTCCTGTGAACACTTTTTAGCTCAATCTAAGATGCAAATAATTATAATTTATTTTAAACATGTACCCTTATTAAGTCCTTGTTGAATCATCCTGAAGTCTTGGAATGCCATAAGCTGATGAAAAGATCTGTAAAGTAAGAAGAAGTGGGGGATGTGGTAGAAGGAGGAGAGGAGACGCCGCAGGTGGGGTACCATGCCACCCAGGTCCTGCCGGCAGCTCCCGAGGATCCTTACCTCGCCCCCCCTTGCCACTGTGCAGGGATGCGAACAGGCTCGTGTCTGCTCCACCAGACATGCTTTAGTAAAACTTCTAGGGAAGCTCTCGGTGAGGAGTACAGTCCCTGTTACACACAAATACAAAGGGAGCCAAGTTTCTGTAATGAGTTTAATTACTTATTCGCTGAACCTCTGGGCCTTTGACTGCTGTGGAATAAGTGATGGCCTTTTAGCAATGACATAAATGAGGTTCACAATTCTGCTTACAAATACACCAGACATATTACAGTCCAAGGTATAAAAATGTACAGAACTGTGTGCGTGCACGTGTGTGGCTGTGTGCACACCTGTCTAAAAGTGTGCCTGGGCAGGTGTGAGCGTGCCTCTGGGACAGCACACACACCCTTCCCCTGCAGTGCTGTGTGACCTTCCCGGCCCTCTCAGGCCCTCCAGCTCAGGACACGCAGCACACAGACATTTTGATAGGGCAGGAATCTCAAAAGTGAAAAAGAAATTCATGGAATTCAAAACACTGGGTTTATTAACATTAGCACCATCATTTTACGTAAATGTCCTTGACTAGAGAGGTAAAGTAGGCAAATGCATGTGAAGGTTTCCTCTCCACCTGATGTTTTATTTCTTTAATTAGTGGCTGATAACATCATTTGCATCACAACTTAGTCAATGCTTCCTGGTCCTGGAAAAGAAAGAAATCGCACACGTGTTTACTCCGGTTTTCAAGGAGACTTTGTTTTCGGGGCTGGCAGGGCTGTGGCTATGTTTGGGAGGTGAGAATGCAGATGGAGATTCATTGAGATAAGTATTAGGAAACTCAGAAGAGCTTCTGCTAAACCGCCGACCCCAGGCCTCTTTGCATTAGTGGGCGCAGGAGGAGGAGCCTCCCACGACGCAGACTAGATGGAGCGCCAGCCCGCAAGGTCCAGGAGAGCTTGCATTCTGCCATGGGGATTACATGGGGCTGGACCAAGCTGATACATCTTCAGACCAGTTTTTGTGACCCAAAATAGGTCCACTAACTGGAAAACACACATCTTTCATGGCTAATATCTGGTGCCCATTAATAAAAGTGACATGGGGGCAGCCAGAGACATTGGGTGCTGTTGTGCATTTTGGACGAGAAAGCGGGTGTCTCCTATGGCTTGCCTGGGGAAGGGCCTTTGGCTTGAGTTGTTTTACAGCAGATTTTATTCACAGCTGTGGTTGATACAAGCTGTTGTGGGATTAGCTAAGATTTAGTTGCACATTGTTTACATAATACCTTCAAACACAGCTTCTCGTTTATTTGTTTATCATTTTTTGAGATAGAGTCTTGCTTTGTGGCCTAGTCTGGAGTGCAGTGACATGACCGTAGCTCATTGCAAGCTTGAACTTCTGGGTTTAAGTGATCTTCCTGTATCATCCTCCTGAGCGGCTGGTACTGGAGGTGCACAACAGCACGTCTGGCTTCTTAATTTATTTTTGTAGAAATGGGATCTTGGTATGTTGCCCAGTCTAGTTGGCCTCAAGCGATCCTCTTGTCTCTCCCTCCCAAAGTACTGGAATGACAAGCATGGGCCACGGTGCCCACCTTTCTTCTCATTTAAAGGTCCTAACAGTCCCTCGGGTCACTCTGACTTGATGCTATTTTGTTCTCAGGATACACAGTGGGGTGCAGAAGCCCTGAGCGGCTTGAGTAAGGATGCTAGCTGATTATAATGGCAGCCACAGCATTTAGTCGGCACCTGCTCCATGCACGTGCCCTGAGGCATCTCATCTCATCTTCGCAGCCCTCCACAGCCCAGGAAACTGAGGCCTGTCACTTGCCCACACTCATCGGGGGTCAGGAGTTTGCCCTGGATCCTCTTCTGCTGAGGCACAGAGCCGGAGCTCCCTGAGGCCCAGACAATCTGCACCCAGTTTTCTCTCCCGTGGTTAAAACACAGTTCTCTTTTCTGTGCCGCGTGCCCTGGGCAGCCCTCACCCTCTCCAGCCCCTGCTGCCAGCTTTCATTCCGCTTTGGGCAAACGAATCCATGCAGGAAACAGAGGCCATGGCAGTGACCAGCGGCCCAAGCCAGCAGCTCTGGATGGTGTCTTTCTCAGCCTCCCTCCCCACTCTAAGGAGTTGCCCTGGTGAGTGCCTGTCAGGACACTAAAGATTTGTGCAAACAGACGGCAAAGCACAAGGGACCTAGGCTGCATTCTACAAGCAATATGGACTTTCCCCAGATTGGATGGCGGCATGTCCTTCCTGGTTGGAGTTGCTGCTAACATAAGTTGTTTTTCTTAAGTTATTCCATGAAAAATCCACAAGAACAAGGGAATTGGTATTTGCGAAAATAAATCATAATTACCCTATGAAAAAGTAGTGACGATGTCTGCGGGGCTGAGCTTCCAGCCTTGGCTCCCAGGCTACTGGGCCACCCCCTCTGCTGTTCTTCGGGGTGCACGCTCTTGTGGGGACACCCTGGAAATCACCCTGCGCTTGGCCCGGGCTCTGCACGTGTGCACCAGGAGCCATCTCTAACTCTTGATCTTCCTGAGTCTGAAACTGAATCCAAGCCCTGGGTTTCTTTCTGAAATCTTATCTTTTTTATTTTATAAACCCATGGCTATCTATATATCTAATCTATCACTACATCTTATCTGTATCTGCATCTATATCTATACTTATAATTTACATCCCTGGCCTATGGAGTTTAAATTTCCGAGAATAAGAAGAAGTATGAAAGGGAGACGAAATATACGGCTGCGTCTTTCATAAACATTTCCGCTAATGTACTCTTTCCTTGTTGCCTTCTGGCTGACTCCTTGGCAGTTCCGCAGCAGGCCCTGGACCGGCACTGAACTGAAGCAGCAGCCTCAGTACACACGTGCCATCCTCGGCGCTTTCCGCCCTGCTCCTTTCTCTTTTTCTGCCAGCCTCCCTTTGCCTTTAGGTTACACACACACACTCGCACACAGACACACACACTCACTCCTGGAGAAGCCCGCAAGTCTCCCCTAATTGCATACCCAGGCTCAACCCTCCGATTTATGCCTCACTGGCACAATCTAATTTTGGAGCAGCAGTTATGTGTGTGTTACTGCACATAGATTAACAACCCTTAAGCAAGACATATCAACTTGACCGTGCATTTCAGGAATATTTTAGGATTGTCAATCATCACCAATCAGCAGCATGGCACACTCTCTCCAACACCAGTTGTGTGGAGAAAATTGCAAGGGTACGTGGTGCTCACCATCTCCTTGTCATTAAGCAGTTTCTAGCGAGTGTGTCTGGAGCTCAGTGCGAAATCGCCTGGCTTCAGGAGACGCAGGCTTCTAGTTTTTGAACACAAATACATATTTTTAATTGAGGACAAACTATAACGGCATGCTGAGGATCAGCAAGCAGGTGATTCCAGGCAGAATGCTGAGAGGTGCGTGTGCACCTCGGGATGTATGGCCTCAGGGTCCTAGTCACAGAGATGCCCCTCCACACAGAGCTGGACACTCACTGGCATTCTCTGGGCCCTGCACAGGCCCTGGCGGCAACCAGCTGGTCGCACAGTGCACCTCCCTACAGCTTTGCCTTTCTTACTGGACCGCCGGCACCCAGGAAAGGACTGTCATTATGTGGCTGTGGCCCCACCCCCGGTATGGTGCCAGGACATGGTGCCTTCTGAAGGAATAGTTGTGAGATCCAACATTTCAAAAACCGCATTTTAAATGCACATTCATTAAGCACTGTGTAACCTGAGAAGATGCGGGTAGAGCACGCGGCACCCGGCGAGGCCTCCGCCGTCCCTGGGCATGGCGGCCTCCAGGTGCAAGGGGAGGGCTGTGCGTGATCATTCCCGCAGCCACGTCCACGCAGAAATGCTGGGATTCAGCTCCTTGGTTTGGATTAGGCCGCTAGACAGTTCTATAAAAGTTTACAAATAGATGGCATAGTAATCAGCTTATTACCTGGAAGTAAAGTCAGTTTTTATTGTAGACTTTCCTCGCTTCAAATTGAGTATCGTAGTTTAAAAAGCTCAGATTATTTTCTTTAACGAAGGCTATGTCGAAAATGGAGCACAGCAGAGGCACTCAGGAGTCAGGCGATTTTAGCATGCTGCTAAGAATGATTAAACAAATTATTCAATTCATTGAGTATTATTAACTCTATTGTGCGACTTTCAGAATTTTTTTTTATTAGAGGGATAAGTTAGAACGGCTCATAAAGCTTCTGGAGTGTAAATGAATGTTGTGTATACGGACCATAAATGTGCTTCCAAGCCTAAAAAGAAATTTTAGTGAAAGACTGAAAAAGCCCTCCACCAGCAGCTGCTCGTTCGACGATGGGAAGGAAGGAAGGATCAACTTGAGAGTGGCTTTCTAACGGTGGAAAGAAGCCAGCATGAGCCGCATTGATTTAGGATTTGCTGGTGGAACAGTAAAGATGTAGTGGTAAACTGTTTGCTTTATATCAAAGGTGGGCCCATGACTGCCTGTGTTCCTAAATGAGGTGGGATGCCGGAATTAATGGGGGTCACGGGCTGAGGGAGGTCTCGCAGCAGCAAGGAGCGGGCTGGCGTTCTGGGAGAGCTGCCGGCGGAGCGGGGCCTGCCTGCCTGTCTCCTCTCCACGGGTTTCAGCCGGTGAGAAGAGGAATGCGATTCCTGACGGCCGAGACTCTTATCCGAATAGCTCCGAATACTTTACAAATAGTAGTTCATGAAGGCACTGACAGCCGGGGGAGGCAGGAAAGTAGAATGAAACATGATCTGCGTGTTCATGAAACAGAGTCCCAGCGATGGTGTGATTTCTCTGAGGTCGAGAACGGCCGTTGCAAGCTGCGGAAGAAACCCCTAACTCTGGACTCTGAGGCTCTTGCCCTAACCGCAGCCCATCGTGCATAGAGAGGGCAGCACATATTTCGTCTCTGAGCCAAAAGCCCGCCTCTTTTTTTTTGTTGTTGAAAACAATCCCATTTCAGATTGCAGCATTTCCATGATGTGGTTATGAAGAATGCAGTCAAAGGCGATTAGGATGATGGTTTGCCCTCTCTAAAATGCTAGCTCGCTTGAGCTCTGCTGGAGATGGAAGAGCTTTACACATGGACAAAACTTTTTCTGCTGCACTTGAAAGTAATAAAATATATTGAACGACATTTTAGAATACCTTTTCCAGGATAGTGGAGGACCGCAGGCAGGGAAGGAGAGTCTAGTATGCTCCGAGTGAGACTTTTTACTAGAAAAGCTATCAGATGTCCCGTTTATACGAGAAAAATCAGCTACTGTTAACCCCAACCTCTCAGAACCCTTAACATCCTCCTTGTAGAGGCATATAGATCAGGATTCTGTTTGAACAGTATTGTTCAAAATTTCTATTAATAATTCCTCACAACCATGTGACTAGTGACTCAGATGACCTTGGACTCTACAAATGAAAAATTTTCCTGACCACATGCAGGGGTGAGAGGTGGGCAGGAAGCCTCAGGGCCCCGGGCACTGTGACGTCATGCACACAGCCCATCTGAGGAAGTTCCACTTCAGAATCTCTTTTAACTTCTCTTGGGCTGTTTCTTGGGTGTGCATTTATAGAAAACTTTCCTGTTTGTTTATTCATTCATTCATTCATTCATTCATTCCAATCCATCCTCTTCAAAAGGTAGTGCTTCACGAGACGAGTTTTGTGGATTTGACATCTAGATGAGTTTAGAATAAGTTAAATCACTTTCTGTACCCAAAACCCCATTTTATCTCTCAACTCAGAGGTCTGGGAGGCCAAGAATTTGAAGATCGTTCAGAGTGATGGTGATTCTGCCAACTCTACCTGGAAAAGGGTTCAAGGGTGAGTCCCTTTGGACACTGTGTGAGCAGCCTCTCCCCTCCACGATGTTCTGGGGAAAGAAATGTGACAAATATCACTGCGTGTGCCCCTGAGTTGGGTCTCATAAACATTCTAAAAATTATGCAGGAAGGAAAATACTCTGGACCCTGTGACTGGAAGCCCAGGTTTCAAGCCCCGTTTCTTTACCACGTAGAGCACAATACTTAAACCTGATTTGCTTCCAGTGCAATCTTCTTTCAGGAAACCCACCAAGGAATAGTCGTCTTATTCTATTTAATCACCAAATCTGAACAAGGAAGGGTTCTCTTCATTAAAGGCACTCAGAAATTCTGGACAGCTGTTTCCTGCCACTTGGCTGAGGACGAGGTGGAGCAAGACAAGCCGCCCAATACCCAAGAACTCTCTGCCGTGCTGGGCCCCCGCCACGTGACTGTTCTTTCATCGTTCTGTCGTTCTGTTCCTAAACTGGAATTGGAATCCAAGAGAGGGTTTGGACTTAGGGGCTTAACTGTTGACACGCTTTAATGCATAGTGCACACACTACAGCCCTGGCTAAGTCTTTGTTTTGTCAACCACATTCACCCCTTCACTTCATTGAACATAACGTAACAGCATGGCTGGCGAAAGAAACTGTAGTTAGCACGCCACTTTCATTTACAACTGAGGGGTCATTCACATGCCCGGTGTCTCACACCGGCTGTGGGGTTTTTCCTGCCACTTTATTTTAGAAGATGGAGAATTCTGTTCTCAACAATGGCTGCTCCAGAGCACTGCACTCACTTTCTTAGGGGAAGTGATTCTGAAACCCCAAATTCCCTGGGTACCACCAGAGAATGATTGAACAGGAAGTTCTCTTGTTTATTTAAATCAGTAAATTCGACTACTCATGTGAGCCAAAGGTAGTGTCATTGGTCCCTGTGTGGACCCGGAGGTGCCCTTGTCTCATGAGAGTGACACTGTCCACCAGGGAAGGGACCACCCCAGATGAATGGGACTCTGCATCTCACTGTCTGAGCACCTGCATTGTCTTCCACAGGTCAAGTCCCATTCATGTTTCTTACACTTAGGCAGGTTAATGGTCACTTTGTACTGTGGCAAGAAATAATTGCTGAGTGCATGTGGCCTGGGCTTTGTTGTGATTCTGTGTTAACTGGGCATGAAGCTTTTCCTGTAATGTTGTAACTACATATTAGTCCATGTAGATGCTCCTTGGTGTTGAACCTGACTATTCCTCTCAATCACGAGGCTCGATGGCCAGTGAAGTGAGGGCTCCTGGACGAGCCAGCAGGAGAGGCTCAGCAGTGCCCTGAGCAGGGCCGTGGCATCAAACAGTCCTCGGGCCAAGAGTTCAAGAGGGACGGGCTGAAAACTTCGAGCTTGTCTTTTTATGGTTATATATTTTCCAAATTAAGTACCATACATTTCTACAACTGAAAAATCCAATAAATGTCAACAGTGATCACTGGATGGGGTTCCTGGTGCTCCCGGCGTCTGCTGGGAACCCATCCGGGTCAAGCAGGACAGTGGGGGCTGTGGCCTGGTGTCCATCTCAGGGAGCAGAGAAGTTCCTGAGGGGGTGACAGCCCCATGCTAGCCTCCCATCCTCAGCAGTAGCACCCACCCGGGCCACACAGCCCCTCAGAACCCTGCCCAGGCCATGCAGTCCCTTTAGTACCCCACCTGGCCTCATAGCCCCTTTAGTACCCCACCCTGGCCACATGGCCCCTTTAGTACCCCACCCTGACAACTCAGCACATAGCCCCTTAGAACCCTGCCCTGGCCGCACGTCACCCTTAACACTTCACCTTGGACACATGGCCCCTTAGAAGCCCACTCCTGGCTCCTCTGGGCCTCTCTCCCATTCACATGAAGGTATAGGAACTTTCCTGGGAGTGAGTCTGTCCCCCCAGCTCTGCATATGCTTTTCTTCCAAGCGCCAGGTTCCCTTCCAGCCAGTGTCACTGACATGGATGTTTTGGAGAGAGTTGGGCTGCGGAAGAAGGCAGGAGGGAGGAGGAAGCATGCACCCGCTGTGGCCGCGGTGGGGCTGGCACTGCTGGTGGCTCATCTATGCACCATCGCTACAACTGTTGAGAGATGGATTGTGTAAGGATCTGGTCCTTCCATGGCTCAGGCCTGAGCCCGCCCTTAAATGTGGAACTCTGGCAGAGCTGATGGCTGGGACTGGTCCTGTGTATCTCTCTGGGAGCAGGAGCAGGGTGCAGTCCCAGCCGAACCCCAGGGACTGACAGCACTTATGTGTGGGATGGGAGGTGGCAATGCAGGGTCTAGGAGGTAAAATCAACCAATGCACATCCTCACCTTGAATGTCACATCCATGCTTATCCTCGGCATCCACCTGCCCATCACTCCAAAGCCACAAGCATGGAGTTGCACAGACTTACTCACCAGCACATTCCCAACGGCTAAGTGAGGCTCTTCTACCACTGTGGCCACTAGAAATCTAAGTGGCTAATGGGTCTGCTTGGGGGGAGAAACAATGTGTAATTAATAATCTAATGGACATACTGCTGTATCTTTTTCCTGCATAATAAATGCCATTGTGAGCATGAGGTCTTCTCATTTTAAGAGTTTTTCAATATCAAAGTAATTCAAGAGGCCGGGTACAGTGGCTCACGTCTGTAATCCCAGCACTTTGCTAGGCCGAGGCATAGGAGGATCAGTTGAGGTCAAGAGTTGGAGACAAGCCTGGCCAACATGATGAAACACCATATCTACTTAAAAAAAAGATTAGCGAGGCATGGTGGCATGTGCCTGTAGTCCCAGCTACTGGAGGGGCTGAGGCAGGAGAATTGCTTGAACCTGGGAGGCGTAGGTTGTTGTGAGCTGAGATCACGCCACAGCACTCCAGGCTGGGAGAAAGAGTGAGACTCCATCTCCAATAAAAAAAATAATAATAATAAATGATAATTCACCGAATTTTCTTTCCCAGGCATTTTGGAGCCAGCTAAGCTCCTGGCTAAGTAAGGGCCATGCTGCCTTCAGCCTCATCCAACTTCTTCAAATTCTACCCAGTGCTAAGAGCCTCTTCTCAGTGCAGGAAGATGGACATGTCAGGCAACTTTCTGAATGTTGGTAACATGTAGGATGTCTCCTTCAGGCCAGAGCAGAGATGCCTTGAGGGAAAACAGGAGGAAATCATGGCCGTGCTTTTGTTAGTTTCAACCAAGGCCTCGCCAGGAGCTGCAAACTGTTGGCACACCTGAGTGTGCTTTGAGGCTCCGGGACTAAGCTGCCTGCCTGCCTGAGTGAAGTGTGACCACCTTGTGCCTAACCGGAGGCTGGGAGTGCCCTGCAGGTCTGCGGCTTGCACCTCTGTGTTGCGGCCATGACTCAGGGTGAGTCCACCACAGAAAACCTGAGGCATATTGGGCCGGATGATCTCTGAAGAGCCAGAGAAGCACTGTCTGACCCATCATGGTCACTGTTCGTCCTGCTCACTTGCAGTCTGGCAAGAGCTAGAAAATAGAATACCTTCTATCTTTAAATGTACAGGCAGGGATACTCCAAATTATTAAGTTCTAGAGTCTTTCTACAGCCATCAGATACTGGAATAACTTAACACTATAAGAGAAGGTATAATTTATAAATGTATATATTGGGAATCTGATAAGTAGAAAAAATAAATATTCCTTTAAAATATATGTGTGATTTCTTTGCATTGACAAATAATATGTAATTATGTGTAATCACATAGTAGTTTTTATTTTAAATGAATCATGGGAAGGCTTAGCAAAATGTAATCCTTTAGGCAAGCCATTATGTTAAAAAAGATATTTTTACTTCGAATTTATGTTGTGTTACGCAAAGCCAAGAAGCAGACAAAACCCATTCTGGAATTGCTTTCCTGATTCTCTGCTGCTAAAAGTCACAGATCTTTGTTTTCCACACAGAAATGATTAATTCTCTTTCTTTGTGCTTGCAAAGGCAGAAATCAACATCTTTCTCCACTGATTCTTTCCTCCTACTGCAAATTAAAAATAACCCCTTTTGGATTAATTTAAAACGTATTTTGGAGCAGAATTTTCTAAATGTTTATAAAAATAATAGGACAATCAAAATTAAGCACCTGAAGTGATCACCACTTCAAACTATGTTGTTCTTCCGAATGGGGAACCTTGCAGATTTTCTGGGGAAACACGACTAAGGTGGAATAAAACTTTAGAACTGAAAACCTGTTCAGAGACCCTCGGCATCCACTCCTTGACTTCTGGAGATAACAAACGGACAACATGAATTCTACTAGTGGTGATGTTGATTTGCAGAAGGCATTCATACACCATCTGAGAGGGAGAATTAAACCATGTTAGCATATTTGGCATCTTCATGAAAGAATCAACTTTTTATTCCCAGAATGGCAGTGCCCAGAGCACAGGGAGGAATGCTGTGTGCTATAGGGGCCTCCTGGGCTGGGGTCTGACTCTGAGCCTTGCACCTGGGGCCACAAGGTACTGCTGCAGCCTTCCTGGGTACAGTGGGCAGAGTGCAGCTTGCAAGAGGGCCATGGCTGACCTCAGGAGTGGCTGCCTCTTCCCTCACCCTCAACTCGTTTGCTCTCTCCTGCTTCCTTCTTTCTCTAGAAGCTGGAGAAGCTTTACATTCACTATCCAAGAGTTTCCTGCAGCTAAGGTTTGGCCACATGTCCCAGTTCAAGTCCATGAGACACAGTGGAAAATTACTGTGGGTGTGTGGTGGGTGGGAGGTGAGGGATTCTAAGAAAAATGTTCTTCCCTGATTGCAATCAAAACAAAACAAAACACACTTTCCTTATTCTCCCGCCCTGTCCCTTTCTTCCTGCAAGCTGCTGTGGGCGTGGGTACTTTTTGGAAAGGCAGTAGCTGGTTTGCAATCTACAAGGACAAGTCTGAGGATAGAGAGCCTCCAAGTGCATGGGAGACTTGGAAACATTCAGGGCCTCTGGGTCCTTGGCCGCAGAACTGATCTCCTAGAAGAGATTGTGTGTGTTTCTTGTCTTCATAGTGAAGGCTGATTGCAGGAATCAGAACATAGGAATCTGTTACTTGCATAGTAACAAGCCTTAATCATAGTCAATTAAGTCATTGGCTTAACCATGGTCAATTAGGACTCCTTTTGGCTGTAAGGAATGCCGAAATAGGAATTTTGGCTTACAGTACTAGCAATACCAATAGGAATCTGTTATTTGCAGCTGAAGGCAGTCCTAATGGATCAAAATCCAAGCTACTGAGACCTTCAATGCCAAGTCAATATCCAAAGTGTACTCTCAATAACAAGCAAGGCAATTTTATGTGTTCAGTGTGGGATGAACTGACATGTGGTTTGTGAACATGTCTGTCACGTTAACCCACTCCTTTGCACAGGGTAGGCATTCAGCAAGTATTTCTGAGCAAACAAATGAACTCAGCTCTCCACTTTCGTGTATGCCACCTTTGACAGTGTCTCCATTTGAAGCTTATCATGAGAAACTTCAAACTCCATTTGAAGTTTCTCACAGAGGAAAAAACATTTCCCTAAAGACATTTGAGCACCAGGGCATAGGACCTCTGTTATGCACACAAGCACCAGTTTTTCACATAAAGATGGCTTTTGAGCATCAGTGTAAATATGTATCACATCTGGATACGACATGCCCTGTTCATTTTTTTTTTCCACTCTGATCTTCCCCTCTACCCTGATGATTTGGCAGTGAAGACAGCCTGCCTTCAGGACAGGGAAGATGCAGAGAGAGCCAGACACCATTCCTTTCTACATGTCAGCGTTCTAGTTTAAAATCTAGTCAGTGTTCCATCTCTTCAGTCATTCAGGTAAGTAGCTCTGTTTCTCTGCATGGGTATCAGCTCCTTTAGAAACTGCTCTTGTTGCTGGGGTTGGACATATGTGAGTGGGAGGGAGAATGCCCTCTCGGCATGGGCTGCTTTTAGTCATCTCCAGGTTAACTCAGCCTCTCTCAGGAAACTAAGAGTCTTGACAAGTGTCTGCCTCTACTGTCCTCTTCATTTTCTTCTCTTTCTCTGCTATTGGTGTCTGTAGCTGGTTCCTGTGACTCCACATGTCCTCCCTGCCCCATCTCACCCTAACGCAGGTTGCTGTGTTTGTGCTGGGGTCTCAGCACAGCCGGTTCCTGCTGGCAGCTCATCCTATGGTTCCGAGTGAACTGATCAGCTCCTGGCGTGGCACTCCAAGGCACATGGACCCAAATTCCTCTTCACTCTCTGCAAGTCAGGGGGACCTTGGGTGGGTGGTCAGGGGGTGTGTAAGGACTGTCTGAGGGCCCCTAACTCCAGGCCTTCCTTCTCTCCCCAGGTGGAGAGACACTGCATATGGCTCTCTGGGCACCATCTCCATCCTTTACCCATAGGCTCTGGTTCTCAGCATCTCAAGGGCAGCCTTGGGGGGCAAGGACATCCTTTTCTCCCTCAAGGACATGGCTCTTGCAGTTGAAAACTTGGCTTCCAAATGTAGAGGCTCCTTCTTGAAGACACAGTCTCGCTCTGTCACCTAGGCTGGAGTGCGGTGGCATGACCAGGGCTTAGTACAGCCTTGACATCCTAGACTCAAGTGATCCTCCCACCTCAGCCTCCCGAGTTGCTGGAGTAGCTGAGACTACAGGCATGCACTACTCTGCCTGGCTATTTTATTTTATTTTATTTTTTTAGCGGAGATGAAGTCTCCCTACATTGCCCAGGCTAGGGGCTCCTCTTTGAAAAACGCTATTTTGAAGGTCAAAGTTAAGAAATGATTACTATCTTTCAGCTTTATCCACCAAAAAGCAGTGGCTGCCTGGATTTAGGGAAAAATGAGCCATTAGCCAGATAAGAGTCAAGGGGAATTCAAAATATATTGTGCAAAAGAAAATAACGATACCTTTAAACACATTTTACAGTGTGTGATCTCAGTACAGGAACTTCCATAAATCTCCAATAAAGACAACAGATTCGAAGAGCAGGTGTCTCAACTCTAGCAACAAAGTCTAGGAAGGAAAAACTTCCTGAATTCTAAGAGCTTCAGTGAAAGCATCTAGAACCAGAGGCTGGAGGGCTTGGGGCATGGGTGTTCTCCTATATTTCTCTAAATCAACACATAATCTACTTGTCTCTGTCTGTCTGTCGTCTATGTATCTCATGAATAATCTCTTTGGGGAGAGTGGTTGACATCTTTGTGAAGAGGTCTTTAAACTCCGACACCAAGAGCTCTTCTGGCAGGCAAACAAAAGCCTGCCTATTACTTCTTAGAGACAGTAACAGAGACAAGTTGACTAATCAATTAATTAAACATTTTATTTATTCCATTAACAATTTATTCATTCAACACCAACCACAAGTGAACTACTAGGTAAGGCACTTTCCCCCTATGACCAAGAACTGCAGGTGGAAAAAATCAAGATAAAATATTGCTGTATGTCAACACTAAATATAAACCCTTTAAAATGTCTAATTGTTAATTCCAAACCAGAAAATATTTTGAGAGTG
Organism: Cheracebus regulus; assembly: GCA_963574635.1. Classification (NCBI taxonomy): domain Eukaryota; kingdom Metazoa; phylum Chordata; class Mammalia; order Primates; family Pitheciidae; genus Cheracebus; species Cheracebus regulus. Next base: position 8,796 of record CAUYQU010078465.1, on the reverse strand, counting down.
GCATAAGAAAGCTATTGGATTTCATACTATGAAATAGTGAGTAAAGAAAAAAAAAACCTTGAAGAAATGTTTTCAGAGTTCAAGACTTAAGCCCCTTAAAATCATTTTTTAAAGATAAAATTTTACTTTATGGAAATCATGAGCCATGTTACTATAAACCCAGTTCAACCCGCTGCATATAAAAATCCCATCACCTTGCCTCAAGGTAAGAAAATAAAGTTTACTGCTATTGAATCATACTAAAATATTCATCTGTCAGTACTTTGTCAACCATGGTTTTGATGGCATTTAAATTGAATTTAATATAAATTTAAAGGCATCTCCATTTGATGTAATGAATAATGTGGTGCCACCATCAACTTCAATTTTAATACCTTAAATGTAGTAAGTTCCAGTTGCCTTGATGCATTTACAGTTGGAAGTCACTTTCTATAATATGTTTTTTAAAACACTTTGTTATTTTAAATGTGCAAATAATACCGAAGCCAGAAGTGGAATCCCAACATTAATATCATGCTCTTAAATAGGTGCTGTGAGCAATTGTCAGGCAGTTCTGCCTTCAGTGCTGCTGCTTTTCAGCCTACGAAGGGCTCCCTGGCTGAGTTGCCACCTCTGGAAATGCGGATTTTAAATATGCTGACGGCATTACCTTTTGCACCAGCCTCCTTTAAATATTTTATGCCTGCATAATGGGGGAGTATCATCGTTCTCTCTCTCTTTTACATAACATTTTCCTTCTTCTGTTTTGCTGTTACAAAAATGACCGATAAAATACACTGACAATTTTGAAAAGTAAAAGTCTTGTTAATTTCTCGGGGGATTGGTCTAGTCATAGTTGAAAGTGTAAGTTGTTGTAGAGATTATTTCTGGTGTTTGGTGTGTGCGCATGTGTGCATGTGTGTGTGTGCGTGTGTGTGTTTGTGTGTGTGTGTGTGTGTGTGTGTGTGTGTGTGTGTTGCTTTCAAAGAGAATAATGCACACTGATTGTAGAGATGGGTCCTGAAGGTTACGCCTGCAGATGTGCTGCTGACATCAGTGAGCCACTGGGGCAGGGATCCCTGCTTGGTGCCATAAAAGGTGTGAATGAGAATAAGACTGGAAAGGTAGAAATACAACTGGGCAGGTTACATTTTGTATGAATTTGGACTTTAGCCTGAGGGTAATGGGAAGGTTTAAAGGGTTTTAAATCAGAGCAGTGCTGATTTTCATGGTAGAAAAAGCCCTTGGGTAGCAGTATTAATGAGAGTTTGGATGTCATGAAGTGGCAGACAAGGGGCTGTAGATGGTTCTGGTTGAGAGACGATGAGGGACTGAGCCAAAGAGCGGGAACAGAGAGGAGGGGACAGATAGGAGAGGGGATGGGGAGTGAGAATGGGCACAGCTCGGAGGGAGGCAGGGGAATGCCGGCACTGGTGGGGATGACGGGTGTGCAGGAGCCATTGCCAAGACAGGGCTCTGGGTGCCTGAGTTTTGGTGGTAACAACACATTAATTTGGGACCTGGGGTGATTGGGTGTTCTTAGCAGAAAGTTGACACATTGGTTTGCAGATCAGGGGAGAAGTCTGTCTGGCACTCCTAGAAAGTTACCTGGTGTGTTTGGTAAGTAAAACCAGGATGGATATGGTTTCCCCAAGGAGTGGGAGTTAGCTAGGGAGAAAAGATGGCAGACTAAGTCTCAGCACTGCTTAATAGGGAGGCCTGAGCTGAACAACCAGCAACGGAGGCAAAAGAAAACAGGAGAAGTAAAAGAAGCCTGAGCTGCTGCGTTGGCATGTCCCATGCCCAGGGATCAGACACAGTGGTCAGAGTTAGCAGCTGTGGAGGCCAGTTTTCCAGATCTGACGAGGGAGCCTTTGCAAAGCATTCCCAGGCCATTTCTCCTGAGTGGTTAGAGGAAGAACGAGGTTGTAGCTGGTGATGGTGTGGTGGGAAGTGGAGGGTGGAGAGGTGAGCCTGGGGCCTCTGACCAGGTTAGTCATGATGGGGAGAAAGGGAGAGGGGAGGCGGCCAAGGGAGGACACCCCTTTCAAGGTCAAGGGTGGCTTTGGCTATGGCAGTCAGCGTCGGTGACTTGAGCTGTGCAGGATATTCCAGAGCAGGAAGCCAGGAGGGGCAGCACGAGTAGAACTGTGCCTTGCTGTATTGGTCTCTGTATTGAAAACATTGAAGGCTCTTGAAGAAAGGAAGACGGTCCTGCTCTTGGCATTCAGGTAGAATGGAAGCCTCCAGCAACAAGATGAGTGGCATGGTATGTCAAGACGCGTGGCAGTGCTCGTGGCAGAAAGTACAGATCCCTGAGACTGTTGATGAACCATGAGCTATTTCAGTGACTGACGACGCCTCATCTAGAAACTGCAAATTAAACACACCGTTGAGGCTTCACTCTAGGTATTTTGCTTAGACTGTGCAAGAACCAGCTTCATTTTTGAGGAATTGGTATACTAAATAGTATACACTGATAGTTCAATATATTCTTAGGTTTAGGTTATTTTTTCTTCTTTCCTTTTTAAAGACCCACGTTTGCCTATCAGATGGCGAAAGCAAAGTGTTGACCATTGAAACTGAATGTATACGGCACAAAACTTCAAAAGAATGTGATTGAAAACATAGTCTGTTTTCTTCCTAATTCTATAATGGTTTTGCTTCTCCCAAGAGAGCACCTGATTGAGGACTTCATGGAGATACTCAACATGTTGGAATCAGCCAGAATGCCCTGCTAAGCGCTTCCTAGAGGGTGGTGTGCCTGCCTGTCTGATGGTATCTTCTCCCTTTGCACTGGGTCTGACATTCACGTAGTTGTGCTCTCAGACACCGGAGACAAAGACCTCTTGCAGGTCCCTGAAAGCTCCCGTTGATTCTGTAGGGCATGTGGGTTCCTGCCTTGCCAGGGAAGAGCTGCAGCCCAGATGTTCCACTCAAGGAGGAATGCAGGGCCGAGGGCCTCCGGGGCAGGGTGGCGTCCTCCTGAGGGAAGAGGGAGGGAGATCTGCCCCAGCAAAGGCAGCCTCCCACCACACCTCACCCCAGTGACCACCGAGCTCTCCCCAGGGGCGGCCTGTCCTGGACACAGGCACGGGTGGAGTTGATGAGTCAGCTCTGCTTAATTTCACCCATCAGTGTGAGTAGAAGCTGGCAGTTCATTTGTGCAAATACCTATCTTATGTGTGGCGGGCATCAGAGAGTGAGTGTACTTTCTCTCCAAAGGACACCATGGACCGGAGCTCCTGGAGGCTGAGGCCCACGTCTGGATGGCAGTCAGTGTCTGGGGTGTGGTGGACATGGGGGAGCTGCAGGCTCAGTGGGCCGGGACAGGCGGCAGTGTAAGAGGAGGCTCTGAAAACCCTTTCCTGGGATCTGGTTTAGTGGTAGGAGTGACCCATCCCTGGCGGAAGGGGAAGGAAGAACCCACCAGTCCTGGGTGTAGGCAGTGATGTCAACCACAAGGCACAGATGTCAGACGTGGGTCCCAGAGGAGGCAGAGCTTGCCTTTCTGGGAGAGGCTGCAGCTTAGGGCAAGGAAGGGAGGGACCTTTGGCAAACTCCTTTCCCACCCTGCAGTTGAGAGGGTGTGCGGCCAGCAGGCGGAGTGGGTGGAGGTCGAGGCAGAGCCCAGAGTGTGAGAACTTCTGGGACTGGCGCAGGAAGAGCTGCAGCCAAGAGCCTAGGCCCTGCCTAGGGACAGCTCTGTGCATCCCACAGGGGTGGAGGTGCCCTGCTCTCTGGGCTAGGTGGGCCCGAGCAGGGAGAGGAGCAGCGCTCACAGAGAGTGTACAAAGCCCAGTCAGACCAAAGACCCAAGTAGGGCAGCAGCTGCCCCAAAAGCGAGGGGAGACATTTCTGAAGTCACGGTCCCATCAAGGTCATCTGTGGGACACAGATCTTTCCACTGAGCAGGCAAGAGCCTCAAGACCAGACACCGCTTGCTGGGGACCAGGCGGCGGTCGGGCACCACGGCAGACCCCAGGGTGCTGCTGTTGGACTCCGCCGGCTGCCCAGCCCCACCGGCTTTGCTCCCGCCCCTCCCCGTGGGACCCTCACTCCCACTTCATCACCCAGCCCTCAGCCTGGCATGTGGGGGAGAGTTTGAATCCATTTCAGCACGAATATTAATCATTTCCAACACTTACATTTTTTAAAATGCCTATTTCCGTTTCATTTGTTTTATTTGTTTACACATTAGACTTTGATTGTGTTTACTTGAAAATGTGATATATACTCACTTAGCTAACCCTCCGGTCATCCCCTCGCTATTTCTCACCTCCCTTGCTGTGTCTTCCCTTTACAGGAATGTTAGTTGCTCCCAAACCCAGTGTTCCAGAGCCCAGCCTGAGCAGAAGCTCTGTTCTCTGCTGTCTGCTCTGGCTCCAAAGCCACATCTGGATGGGCTCTGCTGCAGGGACAGTAGCCCAGGACAGGGTCCTGCCTATGGGTACTTTGCAAGCCCGTATTTCAGTATTGAATGTGTCTGGGTTATTTCTGGCAGAAGCTAATTTCAACAGAAGCCCTGCCTGTGCAGGGGAAGGGAAAGCAGCTTCAACCCCTTCTTAGCTCACGGTCAGAGTCCAGCCACCCCGGAGCCCCCGACACTGTCACCCCGTGATGAGGCGCGGTTTCCCACCCTGGACAGGTGGTGGCCATGCTGCTGCTCTTCTGGGTCGATGGTGGGCCTGTGACCACAGCCCTGATCACTCCAGGGACTCCACCCCCATTTCTGGACCACAGAGGTTCTCTTTCCTTGCTTTCATGGGCAGCTATGCTTTTTTAAAAAATAAATAAATATTTTTTATCCACCGTATCCATGTATCTGAAGTGGGAGAAGATTCAATGCTGATTCCGTTGATCCGCATGATCGTGAGATTAAGTAAGTTATCTAAATCCTTAAAAAATGCCTTTAGAAACATTTAGGAGAATATAAAACTAACACCCAATGATCAATCGCCTTTTTACATACCCACAACACTTCTTAGAAGACATAAGGAGAGAGAAAATCTCGTTTAAAACAGCAATGAAAACCACAACGTTCCTATGAATACCCTTGATAAGCAGTGGCAGAACCTACGGGGAAAAGCTTCCAAGTGATTCCCAAAAGGCTCCCAGGGGGACTTGGCCGCGTGGAAAGCTGTTCTTGATCTTGGGCAGGAAGCACGCCGCCATAAAGTTGTCAATCCTAGCAGAGCTCACATATGCATGTACACATTTAGCACAAATCCAGTACTAAGGCCAGCAAGAGGTTTTTTTGCTTGTTTGTTTGTTTGTTTTTGAGAAGGAGTCTCATCCTGTCACCCAGGCTGGGGTGTAATTGCGCAATCTCGGCTCATTGCAACCTCCACCTCCCAAGTTTAAGCAATTCTCCTGCCTCAGCCTCCTGAGTAGCTGGGACTACAGGTGCGTGCTGCAAGCATTTTTTATAGCTATGCATTTGGTAATAAAGTTTATGAGGAAAAACAATCATGCAACGATATCTTAAAAAGATGAGTGAGGAGGAGGGAGGAGCCCCAGGACAGCAGGCGTAAAAATAGCTGAACGGTCTCTGCCACTACAGTGCGTGGTTTCGGCGCGGGGTTTGACAAATAGGCCAGTGGGATAAACCAGGAAGGACAGAAGCAGACCCAGAGAGCATGAGCCTGCAGCGGATGCTAAAGGTGATCACATAGGACCTAAGCAAAGGTAAACGTCCTCAACGGAACTGAGTATCCACATGGAAAAGCAAGAACCACATACAGTTGAAGCTGTATCCCACTCCAAACAACAGAACAAACGCAAGGACACCAGAAACCTGCATGAAAAACATAACGAGACTACATTTGTGCTAGAACACAAATTCCTAGCCAAAAATAAAATTGTTTTTGTCTTGAGTGGTGAAATTCTTTGTTATGGCTCAAATAACGATGAACTAAAATACAGAAAAAAATTAAGATTCATCAGTGCATACATGTTTGCATCTACCACCTGCCCCTGGGTGGGGTGGGGGGAAGCATTGTAATCAAAAGTAATGGCCACTGGGAAAAATGTCTCTAACTCTTACCCTAAGGGCTAAAAATCCTAATTTATAAGAATATTTCAAACCATCACGAAAAAAATGACAAAAATACTTGGTAGAAAATGGGCAAATAAAAATAAGACATTTCACTGAAAAACACATATAAATTCCCTTTAAACACAAGCACAGGCACTCAGTGTCACTGGTAGTGAATGAAACACAGCTCCGTTGAACGGAACCGGGTGGTACCCAGCAAATGTGCTCAGCCAGCGACCCTTTGACCCTGAGCCCTCCTTCCTGGGATGGGGCCGACAATTCACCATGTGCACATGGCAGACGTGCACAGAGGGCGTCGCACAGAAGCGGGCAGGACACTGAAAAACGCTGCCTGGAGTGGGTTGAACGGTAGCCCCCAAAAGGTATCCACGTCCAACCCCTAGCACCTGTGAGTGGAACCTTATTTGGAAAAGGGTCTTTGGAGAAGTACTTTAGTTGAGGATGTGAGAGAAGGTGCTTATCCGGGATTACCTGGGTGGGTCCTAAACTCAGTGACAAGTGTCTTTGTGATCATGAGACAGAGGGAGCTCAGACACAGGCCCAGGAGGAGGCCACCAGAAGGCAGAGACAGAGACTGGGGCCATGCAGTCACCAGCCAAGGGACGGGTGGAACCAGCAGATCCCAGGTGAGGCGGGAAGGCTCCTTCTCTGCAGACTTTGAGGGAGCGTGGCCCTGTGTCCCCAGGATGTCAAACTCCTGGCCTCCAGAACTGTGAGGGATTCAACTTCTGAGTTTTAGGTCACCCCTTTGGTCATGGCACCCCAAGACATTCCTATAGTGTGACTTGCACCCTGGAGTTGGTGACGGTGAGAGGGCAGCCCCTCACAGAGCTGCGAGGACACAGAGGCAGAGGGGGCCGGTGTGGTGGCGCCATGAGCGGGGTGCATTTGCTGCGGGTGCTCTCAGGGATCGCTCGTGTCAGAAGAAGGCGAAGCACAGACAAGACATCACTCCTGACTCAGGCAAAATCAACGCAGAAAGGACATCCTGGAGCAGACCATGAGAACGGTTCCTGGGGAGGCGGAGGAGGGAGTGAGGAATGACTGGGCTCGCTTTTGAAAAGCGAGCTGATTTTTGCAACATGAAAACACCTTACATGTTCAAAAATACAATGTTCCCTAAGTTAAAAGGCAACCCTAAAAATGAACACAAACAGGAACAAATCCATATCGAACTGATAAAAGTACAGGAGCAAAAACAACCTACTGAGGAATATTGGAGCCCTGTCCTCTGTGCGGTTAGTGGGATCTATTCCCAGGCCAGCATCACAGGCTGCCGAGAAATATTTGAGGGATAGTAAACTCATGAGGGATAGTAAACACATGAATTGAAGCAAGTCTTCTAGAAAAGAAAGATCCGAAAGATACATGGTAACATGTGAATACTGCCTTTCCCCCGGTGTGGACTTACATACGATGCTCATCACATCTGTATAACTTTTGGAATTCTGTGATTTCAATAAGGAGCATACTCTTTCAGAACTCAGATAAAAACGAAACCACTTGTTTTGTTTTTTGTAAATGATGACATCAGTTGGTAGAGAGGGCAGAATCTAGACTAAGTTACAGATGTCCCTATAGAACAAGCTGGGCCACCTGGAAGACAAGCGTATCAGAAAAAAAAACATGGAAGGAAATTTTCCTATCTAAAAAAAGAAATTTTCAAGGCTCTGCATATTCCAGGAAAAAATAGTGCTCGTGAGTTTATTATTTTTTAATCACAGAGATGTAAAAAGGAATCGCTCTATAAAGGGAGCAGAAGCGAGGTTGACCCCAACTTCTTGGCAAGACCAACTCTATAAAGATTAAGGAAATTATACCGTTATTTCAGCATTTTACATGCAGGTAACTGGTTGTTTAGGCAGAAGGCAAGGGAACACTATTGTCCTGGAGAACATATGTGTTCACTGTTCCTCTTTCAAGACTGCTTTCCGCTGGCTTCCCATTCCTTCCCCGCATGGCCAGGAGCCTCAGAGGAAGCCCGCTGCTTGCCCCGCTCACCTCAGGCCTGACAGGATGGGACTAATCCCAAACTCTGCCTGCAGCTGGGTCAGAAATGAGAATGGGCCCAATTCAGATAAGGAGACCTGAAGAGAGATGTGTGGAGGCTGCCAGGAACATTGGATTGTGACACAGAGCCTCGTTCACCCAGAGAGCAGGACTGAGGGAGAAAGTGAGCAGTCCCGCGGAGCACTGGCAGCCCTGCTGTGACCATGAGGACTTCCAGGCTCCATGTCACAGAGCCAGGGGCAGAACACGCCTGCAGTATTGATGCCATCCCTCAGCTTCTCCACCCACCACCTGGGCAGCCTCCCTCCCCTCTGCCCTAGGTGAGTCCAGCTGCCTTGTTCCGGCCTGTTGCAGCTGGCCTCGTATCTCTGCAGCTGAAAGCTTCCTGGCATTGTAGACACATCATCCAGATAAATAGCCTTAGACAGCAGGACGCTTGGTGACCTTTTCTGAAAGATAAAACCTACAATTTTAGATGCAAAAGAAGCCTTGGAGCTGAAGCAAACACTCATGGGGCACAGAGGCTGAGGATGGCCTGGGGCTTTTGAAAGTAAACATGGATGAAATCCCGAAAGAGGCTGGAGGGGAGGTGATGGAGAAGAGGTGACGGAGGGGAGGTGACGGAGGGGAGGTGACGGAGGGGAGGTGATGGGGGGAGGTGATGGGGGGAGGTGATGGGGGGGAGGTGTTGGAGTGATGGGGGGGAGGTGTTGGAGTGATGAGGGGGAGGTGTTGGAGTCATGGAGGGG
>CAUYQU010078464.1:0-13329 GCA_963574635.1 Cheracebus regulus | reverse complement strand
TCCATTCCCAGAGGCAGGAATGTTGTGCACATTCGGTTGTTGTTTTTTAAGAGTCAGCGTCTTGCTCTGCTGCCCAGGTCGTAGGGCAGTGGCAGTATCTCAGCTCACTGCAGCCTTGAACTCCTGGCTCAAGCAATCCTTTCATCTCAGCCTCCAGAGTAGCTGGGACTACAGGTGTGCGCCACCCTACCCGAATAATTTTTTTTTTTTTGAGACGGAGTCTCCTCTGTCGCTCAGACTAGAGTGCAATGTCGCGATCTCAGCTCACTGCAACCTCTGCCTCCCGGGTTCAGGTGATTCTCCTGTCTCAGCCTCCTGAGTAGCTAGGATTACAGGTGCCTGCCACCATGCCTGGCTAATTTTTGTGTATTTTTAGTAGAGACAGGGTTTCACCATATTGGCCAGGCAGGTCTTGAACCCTTGATTTCAAGTATCCACCCACCTCAGCCTCCCAAAGTGCTGAGATTACAGGCATGAGCCACTGTGCTTGGCCTAATTTTTTAAACTGTTTGTAGAGAGGTGTTCCTGCTTTGTTGCACAAACTGGTCTCAAACTCTTGGCTTCATGGATTCCCCCACTTAGGCCTCCCAAAGTGCTGGTATTACAGGTGTGAGCCACCATGTCCAGCTCATTTTTTATCTTGATTCAAACAAACCAACTGTTAAGAAATGCACAAGGACCAAGCTAGGTGGTTTACAACCCATAATCCCAGCACTTTGGGAGGCTGAGGCAGGAGGATCACTTGAGTCTAGGAGTTTAAGACCAGCCTGGACAAGATAGCAAGACCCTGTCTCTACAAAAATTTTTCTAAAAATTAGCCAGATGTGGAGGTGTACGCCTGTAGTCCCAGCTACTCAGGAGGCTAAGGTGGGAAGATTACACGAACCCAGGAGTTTGCTTGTGCTGCCTAGGAGTTTGAGGCAGAAGTGAGCTCTGATTGCACCACTGCATTCAAGTCTTAGTGATACAGTGAGAACCTGTCTCAAAAAAAAAAAAAAGAGGCCAGGCGGGGTGGCTCACGCCTGGCATTCCCAGCACTTTGGGAGGCCGAGGCAGGTGGATCACTTAAGGTCAGGAGTTCAAGACCAGCCTGGCCAACTTGGTGAAACCCTGTCTCTACTAAAAATACAAAAATTAGCTGGGTGTGGTGCATGTGTGTCTGTAATCCTAGCTACTCGGGACACTGAGGCAGGAGAATCGCTTGAACCTGGGAAGCGGAGGTTGCAGTGAGCCTAGATGGCGCCACTGCACTCCAGGATGGGCGACAGAGCGAGACTGTCTCAAAAAAAATACATGTATAGGACAACAAGGAAATTGGAACACTGGATATGAGACAATGGTAAGAAATTACTGTTACTTATTTATGTGTAAAAATGCTATTATTTTTTAAAAGAAAGTTCTTATCCTCTAGAGATAAATGAAAATATTTTCAGATAAAATTATATGCTATCTGGGATCTTTTTCAGGGGTGAGTTGCATGTAAGGTTATAGATAAAACAGCATTGCCAAGTGCTGAGAACTGCTAGATGTGGGTTCATGATTCACTACATTATTCTAGTTTTACATGTAACTGGGATTTTCCAAAAGAAAAAAAAAATCACCCTCTAACCAGTGGCTTACCATTAAAAAAATTTTTTTAATTACAGTAAAAAACCCCACATAATATAAAATTTACCCTCAATCATTTTAAGTGTATAGTTCAGTAGTGTTAACTATATTCACATTGTTATTAACATATTTCTAGAACTTTTTCATCTTGCAAAACTGAAACCTTGTAACTATTGAACAACTCCTCATTTCCCCACTCCTCAGCCCCTGGTAACCCTGTTTCCATAATTTTGACTACTCTAGATACCTCGGATAAGTGGAATCATAACAGTATTGTCCTTCTGTTTTATTTGTCCTTTTGCTGGTTTATTTCACCCAGCACAACACCCTCAAGGTTCATCGATACTAAAGCATGTGTCAGAACTTCCTTCTTTTTTAAGGCTGAATAATATTCCATTCCTGTATGTACCATATATATATATATATTTTTTTTTTTTTCTTTCTTTTTTTGAGGCACAGTCTTGCTGATACCCACGCTGGAGTGCAGTGGCACAATGACAGTTCACTGCATCCTCAAGCTCTTAGGCTCAAGCAATCCTCCCATCTCAGTCTTTTGAGTAGCTGAGACTACAGGTACGTGCCACCATACTCAGCTAATTTTTAAAAATTTGTTATAGAAACAAGGTCTCACTATATTGCCCAGGCTGGTCTGGAACTCCCGGGCTCAAGCAATTCTTCTGCCTTGGCCTCCCAAAGTGCTGGGATTATAGGCGTGAGCAATTGCGCCCAGCCTGTACCACATATTCTTTATCCATTCATCTGTCAATGGACATTTGGGCTGCTTCTACCTCTTGGCTATTGTGAATAATGCTATAGGCAGAGAACCATAGCAAAACCTGTATTTAACAGGCAGAGGTAGCCTGAATAGCCAAAAAGATTCAGACACACCTGGGATTGAAACCCAGCTCTATCATTCTAGTTTTTTTTTTGAGACAGAGTCTTGCTCTGTCACCCAGGCTGCAGTATAAGTGGTGTGATCTTGGCTCACTGCAACGTCCACCTCCCGGGTTCAAGCAAATCTCCTACCTCAGTTTACCAAGCAGCTGGGATTACAGGGGTTCACTGCCACCATGTCCAGCTAATTTTTGTATTTTCAGCAGAGAGCAGGTTTCATTATGTTGGCCAGGCTGGTCTCAAACTCCTAACCTCAAGTGCTCCACCCATCTTGGCCTCCCAAAGAGCTGGGATTACACACGTAAGCACTGCACCCAGCCTATCATTCCTAGTTCTGAGGCTCTGTGAAAGTTTCTTACCCCTCAGAGCTGATGTTCTCATCTGTAAAATGGGAATACCACTAACACCTGCTGCTTGGGGCAGTGTAAGGACTAGAGGAGGACAGGCAGCAAGTGTCTGGCCCACAAGCCGTAACTCTACCCTGACCCAAGTTATAGGAGAAAAGAAACAGAGACTTAGGGAAGTAACATGGCACACTGAGTTAATAAGTGGCAAAGCAAGCCGGATCCAGGTTGACCTGGCTCTGAAGTCCATGGCCTTTCTTCCATACCAGCATGTCCTAAATGTCAGTAATCTGCTTCTTCATAATTTTTGCCATGTCCATCACCTGTACTACTATTTACTTAACATTTTTTCTTTAAATCTACTTTCTTTTAATACAAATTTATTTTAAAAATAACTTTGTGGCCAGGTGCGGTGGCTCACACCTGTAATCCCAGCACTTTGGGAGGCCAAGATAGGCAGGTCACAAGGTCAGAAGATTGAGACCATCCTGGCCAACATGGTGAAACCCCGTCTCTACTAAAAATACAAAAATTAGCTGGGTGTGGTGGCACACACCCGTAGTTCCAGCTACTTGGGAGGCTGAGGCAGGAGAATCACTTAAAAACCCAGGAGGCGGAGATTGCAGTGAGCTGAGATCACGCCACTGCACTACAGCCTGGGCAACAGTGCAAGACTCCATCTCAAAAAAAAAAAACTTCATGATATGTAAAATATATCTAAAGTTGGGTTTTTTGCTTGTTTGGAGACAGGATCTCACTCACTCTGTCACCCAGGCTAGAATGCAGTGGCGCAATCATGGCTCACTGTAGCCTTGAATTCCTGGGCTCAAGTGATCCTCACCTCAGCTTCCTGAGTATTTGGGACTACAGGTGCAAGCCACTGAACCTGGATAAATTTTTATACTTTTTGTACAGATGGGGTCTTGCTATGTTGCTCAGGCTGGTCTCAAACTTCTGGTCTCAAGCAATCTTCCCACTTAGGCCTCCCAAAGCGCTGGGATTACAGGAATGAGCTACCACATCCAGCTAAAACTTTTTTTTTTTTTTTTTACGATACCATTAGAGGATCCTAAGAAGAAAAATGTGCAGTTCTCTGTTAGAATTTTTTAAAGTTTTAACTCTTCACAATCACTTATTTAGAATTGTTCTCTTAAGAGGCTGAGAGAGAAGGAGATATTCTCTATAACAGCATTATATGTGATTATAAAAAGGTAGAAACAACTTCAGTGCCCAATGCCAGGGACAATATAGCGGGAACTATTAAACTACTAATGTGTTGTAATAACTACTAAACACAAAAACATAGCAAGGTGTAGTGGCTCACATTTGTAGTCTCAGCACTCTGGGAGGCTGAGGTAGGAGCATTACTTGAGGCCAGGAGTCAAGACCAGCCTGGGCAACATAGTGAAATCCTGCCTCTATGAAAAATTTAAAAATCAGCCACGAGTAGTGGCACACACCTGTGGTCCTGGCTACTTAGGAGGCTGAGGTGAAGGATCACTTAAGCCCAGGAGCTAGAGGTTACAGTGGGCTATGATCATGCCACGGCACTCCAGCCTGGGCAACAGAGTGACACCCTATCTCAAAAATAAATAAATAAATAACAAAAAAAAAATAGATTGGCCCTGGTGGCTCACACTTGTAATCTCAGCACTTTGGGAGGCCAAGGCAGGAGGATCACTTGAGCCTAGGAGTTTGAGACCATCCTGAGCAACATAGTGAGATCCTGTCTTTACAAAAATAAAATAAAAATTTAAATAAATACAAAATATGGAAACATGGTTATGAAATAATGTTAAATGAACATTTCCAAATACAAAATGGGAAATACGCTTTTAATACAACTTTCTAAAAATATATCTGCACATAGTCAAGTAAGCTGAAACCTGAATTAGGATACCATCACCATGGGTAAATTCCCCACCCAAATTAGAGTTACGTCTGTCTTTTCAGTTTTAGTTTAACACTGCCATGTTTAACACATTACTTAAGGAGGGTTGCTTTTGTAATTTAAAATTTTAAGATTAAAGGATCTAGTTTAAAGAAATCATCAGCAATGCAAAGGTTCACACAAAATAATCATCACTAAGATGTTCTCTGAAGCATTACTCCCAACGTTTAACACTGAAAATAGCCTAAATAACAGCAATGGAGGAAACAGGGAAGAACTGCAAGCCTCTGAGATAAAATGTATTTAGGAATACATTTGTACATAGACAGTAAAATGTTAACAGTAGTTATTTCTGGGTGGGGGATCTTAAAGTCAATCTTATTTAATCTTTTTGGAAGTTTCCTCATGTTTTTCCTCAATGGAACTTTATTATTTTTATAATCAGGAAAAAGCTATATTTTTTAAAAAGGCTGACAACTGAAGAACTAAAGAAGGAAAAGCATTACATATATTTCTCCGGCTAGAGTCCAACTTCTTACAGATCTTGCAAAACTAGTAAATACTTCCACCAAGGACTATCTTCTTGTGGTTATCTTTAGGTAACTTGAACTGATATTTTATCTTACCTAGATGGAATCTTTTATGATTTGCCAGCTAGATTTTTTGCTTATGTTCTGGAAATGTGTTATAAAGTAATGATTACTGCAGTCCACTAAGCGGCTAGAGATTGTGCTTTTAGATAGAGCTTTTAGTTTCTGTTTAATTTATGTCACACACAAAAGGCCAAGCAAGCCCTTCCTGAAACCACTGCTGAAGGTGATGTGAAGGACTCCAGAGTGGTTAAGTCCCAAGCTCCCAATAATCTATGGCAATTTCTATTTCACTCGAACCCATTTCCATTTATACACTATATTCAAGCATGACAAAATGCCAGTGCTGCGAGTGTCTTGCCAAAAACTTTAAAAATAAAAACCACATCCACCATGATTATCACTGGTTCACTCTCTAATGCAAATTATGAGTTAAATAAATCAGCATGCTAAAGATAGATCTTCCTGTGTGAAAAGCTCAATGTCTGCAATCAGTGTGACAAAGTAAAAAAACACAATGTGTCACCATGATTAACCGAACCTCAAACATGAACATCCCAAGCTGCTGTGCAGATGTGTGATGCTGATAAGATGAAATGATTATAATGCTTTCCGACTACCAAGAAATAAGCTCTAAAAGCCACACTCGAAAGGTCTAAGAGAAAGCCCAGTATGAAGTCACCAATAAAGAAGAAAACATCACTCAACTCAAGATTCAGTCTTTTGCGCAGGGCTGAAAGGGCTTTGGGAAGAACCGTCCTGGGTCTTTATTTTGCATATATATACATATATGCATATATATACAGATATATATGTGAGAGGCCTAGAGAGGTTGAGTCACTTGCTCCAAGTCACACAGCAAGTAGCAGAATTGATATTAGAATCCTGGCTTTACCCAGGTCCTACCACCCTTTCAGGTCAAATTTTCCTATAATGGCATAGTTCTTGACCAAGAAATCTTTCTGGGAGTCTAAAAAGATAGGGAGGTGTTGAAACGAAAATAATGAGCCCATAGGGCAGAGAAAGAAAACTGAGGCACTATGAGATGGAATCTTTTAACAATCAGTCAGCGGGTGTTATAGGGGACTTTATCCACTGTCTTCTCACCCAATGTAGATATTTATCACCAGAATCAAGAAACAGTTTAGAGCTAAATGACTCAGAATCCAAGCTCACAGTTCCTCCCTGCTTCAGCTGTTTTGGCCCTGAAGTTAGACCACTAAGAAGTGTGAGAGGTAGCTTATCTTACCAATTGAAATATCTGTTTGCAGCCTCATCAGGCAAGTAACTGACATCCAACTAGCTCAAAAGTTTTCCCCTTGATTTCCTCAAGTATTCTTTTAAGTCACTTTTTTTGTCATCATTTAAAATTAGTTATGCAGGTATGGAAGAGAAAGGACTTTGATAAGACAGCTAAGATGTGGTCACTGCCCACCTGAAAAATAGATGAAAACGTGAATGGTAGAATGAGCAATAGACTTGGAGTCAGCAGATGTGGAGAAGTTACTGAACTTTTCTGAGCCTCCACTTTCCTCTTCTGGAAATCTGTGTTACAGGATTGCTGTGAGGTCTAAATCTAAATGAAGCAACATGTGTAAAGTGCTTACCACAGCACTTGGCTAATGTATGTTAGCTACGATGATTATTTTAATTGTTGTTATCATTGGTACGTCTTAGTTTTGCTACTGATTACCTAGATGAGAGCATCTCAAACTTGAACATGCACAGGAAACATCAGGGATCTTGGTAAAAGGCGGACTCTAGTTTATTAGATCTAGGCCTTGTTGTTGTTGTTTTCTTCTTCTTTTTTAAAAAAATACAGATGAGGGGCTGGGCGCAGTGGCTCATGTCTGTAATCCCAGCACTTTGGGAGACCAAGGTGGGCAAATCATGAGGTCAGGAGTTCGAGACCAGCCTGACCAACATGATGAAACCCTGTCTCTACTTAAAAAAAAAAAAAAAAAAAAATTAGCCAGGCATGGTGGCACACGCCTGTAATGCCAGATACTTGGGAGGCTGAGGCAGTAGAATCACTTGAACCCAGACAGTAGAGGTAACAGTTAGCCGAGATTGTGCCATTGCACTCCAGCCTGGGCAACAAAGCGAGACTCTGTCTCAAAAAAAAAAAAAATACAGATGAGGTCTCACTATTTTGCCCAGGTTGGTCTCGAACTCCTTGCCTTCAGTGATCCTCCTGCCTTGGCCTCCCAAAGTGCTGGGATTACAAGCGTAAGCCACTGCATCCAGCCTAGATTCTGCATTTCTGACAAGGTCCTGGGGACATGGGCAAAGTCCTCTGTCACAGAGAACACACTTTGAGCAGCAAGGATCTCGCTGACTCTGCACCTAGAAGATGCTTAATATTACTGACAAAAACAAGTGACCTCTCCACACCGCAATGTCTGCATCTGTAAACTGGGGATAATAAGTACTCCAGATGGTCTCAACTGACTGACAATTAGTAAATGAGAATGCACAGGAAAGAGCATTCTAAACTGCAAAGTTATACAAATAGCAGTGGTGGCCAGGTGGAGTGGCTCATGCCTGTAATCCCAGCACTCTGGGAGGCCAAGGTAGGAAGACTGCTTGAAGCCAGGAGTTTGAGACTAGCCTGTAACATAGCAAGACCCCATCTCTACAATAATAATAATAATAATAATAATAATTTTATTTATTTATTATTATTATTTTTTGAGACAGAGTCTCACTCTGTTGCCAGGCTGGAGGGCAGTGGTGTGATTTCAGCTCACTCTAACCTCTGCCTCCTGGATTCAAGTGATTCTCCCACCTCAGCCTCCCGAGTACCTGAGACTACAAGTGTGCACCATCACACCTAGCTAATTTTTGTATTTTCAGTAGAGATGGGGTTTCAACATGCTGGTCAGGCTGGTCTTGAACTCCTGATCTCAGGTGATCCATGTGTCTCGGCCTCCCAAAGTGCTGAGATTACAGGCATGAATCACCACACCTAGCCATCTACAAAAAAAAAAAAAAAAAATTTTTTTTTTTTTTTTTGAGATGGGGTCTTGCCCGGTTGCCCAGGTTGGAGTGCAGTGGCACAATCTCAGCTCACTGCAACCTCCACTTCCTGGGTTCAAGCGATTCTTCTGCATCAGCTTCCTGAATAGCTGTGATTACAGGCATGCACCAACGCATCTGGCTAATTTTTGTACTTTTAGTACAGACAGGGTTTCACCATATTGGTCAGGCTGGTCTCGAACTCCTGACCTCGCAATCCGCCCACCTCAGCCTCCCAAAGTGCTGGGATTACAGATGTGAGCCATCATGCCTGGACCCCAAAATTTGTTTTATAATTAGCCAGGCATGAGGGTACATGCCTTGGTTCCAGCCACTTAGGAGACTGAGATAGAAGGATCTGAGCCTAGGAGTTCAAGGCTGTGGGGAGCCATGATCACATCACTGCACACCAACCTGGGTGACAGAGGGAGACCCTGTCTCCAAAATAAATAAATTAATTAATTAATTAAATTTAATTAAATAAACAAGTAGCAGTAGAAAGACTATTAGTCTTACTATTCACAATGCTGAATGTACAACATTGTAATGCCCAGATTTACAAGTACAATTACTGGAATGTATAACAATGAGGCTTGAATTCCCTTGTTCAGAAGAGATACTCCATTCAAGAATCCTCTAGGATTTCTGGTAGAGTACAACATGTTTTTCAGGGATTCTCAAGTCAAAAGCTCTGAAACTCTAGAACTGACATTTGGTGGCCAGGAAAGAAGCACTTGGGCAGGGAGAGACTGGCCATCTGGGGCACCGAGTGAACTCCACTCGTGAGTCTACTCCTTCTTCCAGAGCTGGTCGGGTGTCCTCGGCCAAGATCCCGAGTCAGCAGTGCAGTGCCAACAGCACAAGACAGAAAGACAGATGGGTACTGCCCTGGCAAAGCCACACCTGCCACTCCACAGGCTGGCAAAGAGCCATGCTATAGAAAAGCAGGGCTTTTTTTTTTTTTTTGGTTCACAGTGGGCACTTCAAGCTTCAATCGGTTACACCTGGCTAGCTTCTGTCAGTATAATCTGCGATTTCCTCCCCACAGACTTTAAAGTATGATGCTTATACCTTGTGCCTCTCCTCTAAGGGGCTCAGAATAAACTATGAATAATTCTTCCTTATAGGGCCCCTTACCAAAGAGTCCTGTCATCGTTTCAGAGGCAGATGGCATCTCTAACACCTACTTAATTGCTCAGGCCAAAAACCCAGGAGTCGTCCTTAATTCCTCTCATTCTCTCACCCTCACCCCACCATCCTGCTGGTTCTACCTCCAAAACACATCCCCAATCCATCCTTTTGCCACCTCCACTGCCACCAACCTAGAAGGCCACTAACTTCTCTTGCCTAACCTCCTAACTAGCCTCCTGGCTGCCACTCCTATGCCCTCTAAAATTCATTGGCCACAGAGGCCAGAGTGATTATTTTAAAAAACAAAAATAGATCATGTCACTCCCCTTTTCCAGAACCTCCAATGATTCCCACAGCTTTTAGAACAAAATCCCAATTCCTTACTCTACCAGAAAGGCCCTGTATAATCTGAGATGCTCCCCACCACTCCCATCCCCTACATCCACCACCTCCCATCTCTGCCTTCGACTCACCTGTCCCAGCCATTCTAAGCCTTCTTGAAGTTTCTAGAACTTACCAAGCTTGTTCCCACCTCACAGCCTTTACCCTTGCTCTTCTTTCTAACACATCTTCAAATGGCTGGCCCCTCCCTGGGAGAAAATCTCAGCAAAAATGTCACTACCGTAGCAAGGCCTTTTTTTTTTTTTTTTGAGACAGAGTCTTGCTCTGTCACCCAGGCTGGAGTGCAATGGCATGATGTCGGCTCACTGCAGCCTCCGCTTCCTGGGTTCAAGTGATTTTCATGCCTTAGCCTCCTGAGTAGCTGGGACTACAGGCAGACGCCACCACACCCAGCTAAGTTTCGTATTTTTAGTAGAGACAGGATTTCACCCCAGCACTTATTCCTTATCCAAATTCCCTTGTTCATTTATTGGTGTATTTTTCTGTTTGCTGCCAGTAGAGTATAAGCTGCATAAGAGCAAGGGACTCATGTACCTTTCTACCATGATATCTCCAGGCTAAAACAACTGACACATCCCAGGTGTTCAGGAGATGCTGGATAAATAAAATCTGGGAGGATAGTGGCAAATGCACTTAACTCAGAAGACTGAATTCCAACGTGAAATGGATGACTCACTCGCATCATGGCTTCTTGGCTTCTCCTCAGACTTCTCAACTATAAAACTGAGATCCTAATCTGCACCTTACCTTCCTTGAAGGGACACAGAGAAGATTAAAGGAGTAAAAGTATGTGTAAGCAAGTGTAAGCATTTTTGTAAACCATTAGGCAACATATTGTTATTGTCAAGTATCGTTACTCTCTGTTACATAAGAGGAGACTCTTTCTCAGGGACTTGTGAATTAATGGATGAAAAGGCTTAGGAAGCAATCTGAGGTTTCTAATCCAGGCACCTAACAGAAGTCTAGGGACACAACAAAACAGATTAGAATCAGTGGCTTTACTCTGCAGCCAGGCAAACATAAGACATGAATTCATTTAAAGAAGTCAAATCATGTCAAATGCAATAATTTGCAAAGTAAGCTCTGAGTTCCTTGAAGGAGATCAATGTGGGATTGATCTCCACATCCTCCATGTGCGTAGCACAAGGGGATTTAGCAAATATTTACTGAATTGGGTGTTGGGCTACCAAACCTGACACCCTACCAACAGCTTTCATCTTTCTTTGCAACCCATTGTGGCACAGGATTACAGGTTCTGGGGCAGCCGTATAAAAATATCAACATTTATATAACGCCATGATGGCTACTGTTTCATGCCTGCAATGATGTTATGGTTGACAGACCTGGTATTATCATATGCTTTAATTTATTCATTTACGAACCATAAATGGAAAATACAGTACAAGCACCACATTAGATCAAATAACAATAGCTAATGTTTACCAAATATGCTGGGCACTTTACATATATTGGGTTCAAATAAATCCTCAGAACAGCTATACATAATATGTACTATTATTATCCTCATTTTTTTTTTTAGATGGAGTCTTGCTCTGTCACCAGGCTGGAGTGCAGTGAGCAATCTCAGCTCACTATAACTTCTGCCTCCCCGGGTCAAGCGATTCTCCTGCCTCAGCCTCCCGAGTAGCTGGGACTACAGGTGCCCACCACCATGCCCAGCTAAGTTTTGTAATTTTTAGTAGAGACAGGGTTTCACCATGTTGGCCAGGATAGTCTCGATCTCTTGATCTCATGATCCACCCACCTCGGTCTCCCAAAGTGCTGGGATTACAGGCATGAGTCACCACACCCAGCCTACTATCCCCATTTTACAGATGAGGAAATTACAACACCAAGGTGTTCAAAATTAACTATGAATAATTCTTCCTCACAGGGCTCCTTACCAAGAAGTCCTCTCATCATTTCAGAGGCACTGAGCATCATTTCAGAGGTAAAGTAGCACCTCTTTGCTCAGTAGCATACGGCTTGGAAGTGGTAGAGCCAAGATTTTAGTCCAGGTAGTCTGATTGCAGTCTTTTAACCACAACTGCCTAACAGCACTGAAAGGGCCTTCAGTATAATCTAGCCTAGTCCCCTCATTTTAAAGAGGAGGGAATGAGAGACAGAGAAGACCACTTTTAAAGATTCCAGCTCTCAGTCCTGGCACAATGGCTCACACTTGTAATCCCAGCACTTTGGGAGGCCAAGGCAGGCAGATCACCTGAGGTCGGGAGTTTGAGGTCAGCCTGACCAACATGGAGAAACCCCGTCTCTACTAAAAATATAAAATTAGCCAGGAGTGGTGGCACGCCTGTAATCCCAGCTACTCGGGAGGCTGAGGCAGGAGAATCACTTGAACCTGGGAGGCGGAGGTTGCGGTGAGCTGTATTGCTATTGAACTCCAGCCTGGGCAACAAAACAAAACCACCCTCTCAGAAAAAAAAAAAAAAAAAAAAAAAATTCCAGCTCTTTTCTGAGGTCCTCACTTTGTATGGTATCTATTTAAATGAAGCTTTATCTGAGATTTTGTTTCCTTGCCTTTTGAAAAAAAGCTTCTAGCCAGTTAAAAGTAGGAAAAGAATACCCATGGCCTTTTAATAGCAACTGTTGCAAAATCAAACAAGCAACAGTGAATGGAGGATAAAATACAGCATTTACCTAGAAACATGTCCACTTTAATCACTTAATAGACACAAGATTCTTAGGCAATGGCTGGCTGTGGTGGCTCAAGCCTGTAATCGCAGCACTTTAGGAGGCCGAGGCAGGTGTATCACTTGAGGTCAGGAGTTTGAGACCAGGTTGGCCAACATGGCAAAAGCCTATCTCTACTAAAACTACAAAAATGAGTGGGCGAGGTAGTGAACATCTGTAGTCCCAGCTACTCAGGAGGCTGAGGCAGGAGAATTGCTTGAACCTAAGAGGCGGAGGCTGCAGTGAGCTGAGATTGTGCCACTACACTCCAGCCTGGGCAATAGACTGAGACTCAGTCTCAAAAAAAAAGAAAGACTCTTAGGCAGGTCCTTTCCTTTACTTTTCTGAACCTCAGTTTCCTCTTCGGCAAAATGAGGATAATATCACCAGCTACCTGGCAAAGTCCATATAAAAAGTAAATGAAATAATATACCTGGTAAAGTGCTTCTTAATCATATGCGTAAAAATAGTTATTACTGCTTTAAGCACTTCCCAAAGGACATAAAGATGCCTATTTTCTTCTGGAAGAGTCAACGAAGCCCAAGTAGAAAATAAGACCATGGGCCAGGCCCGGTGGCTCACGCCTGTAATCCCAGCACTTTGGGAGGCCAAGCCAAGCAGATCATGAGGTCAAGAGATCAAGACCATCCTGGCCAACATGGTGAAACCCCATCTCTACTAAAAATACAAAAATTAGCAGGGTGTGGGAGGCTGAAGCGGGAGAATCACTTGAACCCAGGAGTCAGCGGTTGTTGTGGTG
>CAUYQU010078463.1:0-52106 GCA_963574635.1 Cheracebus regulus | reverse complement strand
GTTCTTTTCTTTAAGGATGTTGAATGTTGGCCCCCACTCTCTTCTGGCTTGTAGGGTTTCTGCTGAGAGATCTGCTGTGAGTCTGATGGGCTTCCCTTTGTGGGTAACCCGACCCTTCTCTCTGGCTGCCCTTAGCATTTTATCCTTCATTTCAACTCCGGTGAATCTGACGATTATGTGCCTTGGGGTTGCTCTTCTTGAGGAATATCTTTGTGGTATTCGCTGTATTTCCTGGACTTGAATATTGGCCTGCCTTGCTAGGTTGGGGAAGTTTTCCTGGATAATATCCTGAAGAGTATTTTCCAGCTTGGATCTGTTCTCTTCTTCACATTCAGGTACACCTATCAAACGTAGATTAGGTCTTTTCACATAGTCCCATATTTCTTGGAGACTTTGTTGATTCCTTTTTACCCTTTTTTCTGTCATCTTGCCTTCTTGTTTTATTTCATTGAGTTGATCTTCAACCTCTGTTATCCTTTCTTCTGCTTGGTCAATTCAGCTATTGAAACTTGTGCATGCTTCGTGAAGTTCTTGTGTTGTGATTTTCAGCTCCATCAATTCACTTATATTCCTCTCTAAGTTGTCCATTCTCGTTAGCATTTCGTCAAATCTTCTTTCAAGGTTCTTAGTTTCTTTGCATTGGGTTAGAACGTGTTCTTTTAGCTCACAGAAGTTTCTTATTATCCACCTTCTGAAGCCTGATTCTGTGAGATCATCACAGTCATTCTCCGTCAGGCCTTCTTCTCTTGCTGATGAGGAGCTGTGATCCCCTGTAGGAGGAGAGGCATTCTGACTTCAGGTATTCTCAGCCTTTTTGCACTGGTTTCTTCCCATTTTTGTGGATTTATCCACCTGTCATCTTTGTAATTGCCGACTTTCAGATTTCTCTGAGTGGATGTCTAGCTTGTTGGTGATGAAGTTTTTTCTGTTTCTTAGTTTTCCTTCAGTGGACGCCCCTTTCCCACAGAGCTGGACCTTCCCGGGTTCAGCTGTGCTTGCTGTGAAACTCTCAGTCCTCAGCGCTTTCAATTGCTGTTCTCCTTGTGGGGATGGGACCAGCTGAGCCAACTAACAGGGCACCCAGTCCCGTATACTCCGCACTGAGGAGCGCCGCGCCGGGGCGCCAGCAAAACAGCCGCGCTGGCCAAAAGAGTGGCGCTGGTGACCCGTGTGGCTCCTCTGCCGGGAATCTCCCAGTTTGTGGGCAACAAAAATTCATGTGAAATTGCGGGGTCCACTTGCTCTCTGTGCTTTCACTGGTAGTGACAATCCTGAGCTGCTGCTAAGTGGCCATCTTGGATCTCTCTCCCTTGACAAACATTTTTAAAGGTCATGGAACAATTGTAAATTTTCCCATTGATTATTAAGACTGTTTTTAATCGTTTCAGTTTGCACAGTCATTTTTATGGTCCTGCATTCATGTGCAAGGCATCAATAGCCTGTATACTGGGGTCAACATCTTATACTATCCACAAGGTGCTATCACTTGAAGATAAGACTGATAAATTTAAAGTATATACTATAAATCCTAAAGCAACTATTAATAACAAAATAGCATTATAACCATTAGTCCAACACAGAAGATAAAATGAAATACTAAAAAACCTTAAAAAGGCAAGAAAAATAGGGAGCAAGAACATATGGAAGAAGCAGAAAATCAATATAAATGTGAAAGAGTTTTACATAACCATAACAATAACATGTGGGATCGAAATGATCTACACATTCCAATTAGAAGGCAGAGATTGGCAGGTTGGATTTTAATAAAGGAGTACCCAACTATATGGTGCCTACAAGAAGCACACTTGAAATATAAGGACACAGGTAGGTTAACGTAAAAAGATGGTAAGGATTTGTCATGCTAATGCTAGTCAAAAGAAATCTTGAGTAGCTGTATTAATATCACATAACATAAATTTTATAGCAAATATTACCAGAGAGGAAAGTCATGTCATAACAATGAAGTGGTCAATCAAGTAATAACTATCATAACTATCTCAAATATGGAAGTACTTAACAGCTTCAAAACATATGAAATAAACACCGATAGAACTGCAAAAAGAAAAGGACAAATCCACAATTACAGTCGGAGATTTGAATATGCCCTCTCATTAACTGATAGAATAGATAAGCAGAAGCAAGGGTACAATAGACTTGAGCAACACTATCGACCAACTTGATATGAATAACAGAACACTCCACACCCAGCAACAATGGAATACACATTCTTCTCATGGGCACATGAAGCATTTATCCAGCTAGACCATATTCTGGACCATAAAATAATTCTCAGTTTTAAAGTACTCAAGTCATACAAAGAATGTGCTCTGCTCTCAGTGGAATTTTATTAGAGATTGATTAAATCATCCCTAGGAAATCCTTAAATATGTGGAAATGTACACAGCTCTAAATCACCCATGAATAATTTTTTTTAATTAGGCATTTTGGTATGAATAAATATAAGAACACAACATAATAACGTGATGTGCTGCTAAAGAAGTACTTAGGGGAAAATTTATAGCACTAAATACCTATCTGAAAAAATAAGAAACACCCCAAACTGATAACCTCAGCCTTTAGTCTAAGAAATTAGAAAAAGAAAAATGAATTAAAATTAATCAAAGCCAGGCGTGGTGGTACATACTTGTAATCCCAGCTCTTCAGGAGGCTGAGACAGGAGGCTGCTTGATCCCAGGAGTTTGAGGCCATCCTGTGCAACATAGCAGGACTCACTTTCAAAATAATAATCATAATAAAAAGGTATGCAGAATAAAGGAAACAATAAAGATCAAAGCTGATTTAATGAAATGTAAAAGAGAAAAATTAATGACACCAAAAATCAGTAATAAGAAGGTTTTTTAAAACGACACAAATTACTAACATTAAGAATAAGAAAGGTGACATTACTGCAGATTGTACAGAAAGGATGATAAGAGAATATTATTAACAATCATAATGCCAACATATTTGACAACATACATTAATTGAAAAATTCCTTGGAAGTTACAAATAACCAAAGCTCACTCAAGAAGTAGATAACCTAAATAGTTCGATATTTCTCAATGTTTTTCATTAGTTTATTTTCAACAAAGGAGCTATCTTAGTCTGTTTTTGCTACTATAACAGATTATCTGAGATGAGGTAATTTATAATGTACAGAAATTTGTTGGCTCACCATTCTGGAGGCTGGAAGTCCGAGATCAAGGTGCTGGCATCTTGCAAGGGCCTCCTTTCTGTGTTATCTCGTGAAGGAAGGAAGACCGGCAAGAGAGAGTAAGAGGGGCCCAGTTTAAAACAGCACTAATCCCATCCACGAGGGTGGAGCCCTCATGGCCTAATTACCTTTTAAAGGTCTCACCTCTTAATGCTGTTAAAACAACAGTTAAATTTCAATATGAGTTTTGAAGGGGACAAACATTCAAACCATAGCAGGTACCATAAGTCATTCAATGAGGAAAGAAAAGTCTTATCAACAAATGGTACTAAGACAACTGAATATCCACATGCCAAAGAATTAACTTAGACTCTCTATATCACACCATATGCAAAAATTAATTCAAAATAGATCATAGAACTTAATGTAAGAGCTAAAACTGTAAAACTCTTAGCAGAAAACACAGGAGTAAATTTTTATGACTGAATTAGGCAGTAGTGTCAGCTATAACACCAAAAGTACAAGTGACAAAACAAAAAAATTGAGCTTCATCTAAATAAAAAACTTTATGTTTCAAAAGATACCATCAAGAAAGAGAAAAATCTTTGCAAATTACATCATGATTAAGGACTTGTATCCAGAATACATAAATTACTTCTAAATCTCAACCTTAGGACAGAAAACAACCCATTTTTTTAATGGGCAAAAGACACTGTATTAGTCTGTTCTCGCCCTACTATAAAGAACTAGCTGAGACTAATTCATAAGAAAAGAGATTTTAATTGGATCATGGTTCTGCAAGCTATACAGGCTTCTGCTTCTTGGGATGCCTCAGGAAACTTAAAGTCATGGCAGAAGGTGGAAGGGAAGCAGGCCTGGTCTTCATATGACCAGAGCAGGAAGAAGAGAGAGCAAAGGGAGAGGTGTTAACACACTTCCAAACAACCAGATCTCATGAAAACTCTATCTATAAGACAGCACTAGGGGGCTGGTGCTAAACCATTAGCAACCACTTTCATCATTCAATCACTTTTCACCAGGTCCCTCCTTTAACACTGAGGATTACAAAGAGACATGAGATTTGGTTGGGGACACAGAGCCAAACCATATCATTCTGTCCCCAGCCCCTCCCAAATCTCATTTCCTTCTCATGTTTCAAAATACAGTCATGCTTTCCTAACAGTCCTCCAAAGTCTTATTCCAGCATTAACTAAAAAGTCCAAGTCCAAAGTCTCATCTGAGGCAAGGCAAGTCCCTTCGGCCTATGAGCCTTTAAAATAAAAAACACGTTGGTTACTTTCAAGATTCAATGGGGGTACAGGCATTGGGTAAATACACCCTTTCCAAAAGGGAAAAGTCTGCCTAAACAAAGGACCTACAGGCCCAATGCAATTCCAAATCCCAGCAAAGCAGTCATTAAATCTCAATACTCCAAAATCATCTCCTTTGACTCCATGTCTCATATCCAGGCCTCACTGATTGCAAGGAGTGGGCTCCCAAGGCTTTGGGCAGCTCTGCCCCTGTGCAGGGCTCAGCTCCCATGACTGCTCTCAAGCACTGGTGTTGAGTGTCTACGGCTTTTCCAGGTGCACGGTGCAAACTGTTAGTGGAGCTACCTTCTGGGGTGTGGAGGATAGTGGCCTTCTTCTCACAGCTCCACCAGGCAGTGCCCCAGTGGGGACTCTGTGTGGGGGCTCCAACCCCATGTTTCCCCTCCACATTGCCCTAGTAGAGTTTCTCCATAAAGGCTACTAAGATATAATTACACACATATTCGAATGATTAACATTAAAAAGACATGTCTATTTGTATTGCTATAAGGAAATACCAGAGGCTAGGTAATTTATAAGGAAAAGTGATTTTTTAGCTTGTGGGTCTGCAGGCTATACAAGAGGCATAATGCCAGCATCTGTATCTAATGAGGGTCTCAAATGGCCTCTTTTCATGGCAGAAAAGGAAAGGAAGCCAGTATGTAGAAATCACAGGGCAGCCAGAATGTGGTGGCTCAAGCCTGTAATCCCAATGCTTTGGGAAGCTGAGGTAGGAGGATCATTTGAGGCCAGGAATTCAAGACCAGTCTAGGCAACATAGTGAGACCCTATCTCCACACACACAAAAATAATAATTAGCCATGAGCAGTAGTGTGCACCTGTAGTCACAGCTACTTGGGAAGCTGAAGTGAGAGGATGGCTTGAGCCTAGGAGTTTGAGGCTACAGTGAGTTGTGATCACACCAATGCACTCCAGTCTGGGTGACAGAGGGAGACTGTCTCTGAAAAAATAGAAATCACAGTACAAGAGAGAGCAGGGAGTTGCCAAGCTCTTTTTAACACCTAGCTTTGGCTAACAGGAACTAATAGAGTGAGAAGACTCTCACCCTCAATAAGGGGGATCTACTCCGATGACCCAAACACCTCCCACTGGGCCTCACCTCCAACAATGGGAATCAAATTTCAATATGAATTTTGAGGAAGCCCAAATATTCAAATTATAGCACTGGCTAGATATTGCTATTATATTTCCATTTTGAATTTTACCCTCTGGTTTTAGAAAATAAACTTCTCTGTCTTATTCAGTGATTTGAAACCTAAATTCAATACTGTTTGACATGAATATTGTGAACTTTGCTTTCTGTTTATGTGTGTTTGTCTGGAAAACTTTTGCCCATCCTTCTATTTTTCCCTCTGAACTTCTTTATTTCAGCTGTGTCCTATTTTACACTACAGAATTAGGTGTCACTTTCTCTTAATGGCTGAGTTAATTTATTTATACATATGATGAATGACAGATGTAGTTAGTCTTAGTTGTCATGTTATTTTATGTTTTACTCTTTGCTTGTATGCCTGTTAAAAATCTTTCATGTAGGCTCCCCTTTATATGTATATTTCTTCTAATAATTAGAAAGTTTTAATTTTTGTTCTAATGAATATCTTTATGACAAGAACAACATATCATTCACTAATCTATTTCCCCATTTGTTTAAACATACCTAAGTTGTTATCATAAGCAATGATAAAGATATTTCTTTTTTCCTTCTTCATTCTCTCTCCTGTATCATATGACTTGCGTTGATTATCTTATCTTTCATGCTATTAACCACTGTCTCTGTAATTATATCTTTACTAATGATTTGTCAGCTTTCAGTGATGTGCTTTGATCTGCAGTTATTAAAGATGAGGAAATAGGAAAGCTTACACTACTTCTTATCTTATTTCCCCTGCCGTTTCCATTTTTGTTAGTTATATATTTCTACACTGCAAGAGCTTATGACATTTGTATTTCTCTGTAACTCTATTCCTACATCTTTTTTTAACTCATAGTATGCAATGTTAAGAGAGCGAATTCTGTCATCAATCATCTTTTCTATAAATGTTCTTATTCTTATGATTACTCAGGAAGGACCCATTGGGACAACATTTTCTGAGTTCTTATGGTTTTAGTATATCACTTTATTTTTAAAATCATAGTTTGATTGGGTATAAAATTCTTAGGTTCCCCACTTTCCATCCACTTTCTTTTCCTGAGGGTGTGGTAGGATTCCTGTACAATCTCTAGCTTTGAATTTCTCTGTGGAAAAGTCTGAGCACACTGTGATACCCCAACCCATCCCTTGATGTTTTGTTACCCAAATATTCATTTCATTTTCATTAGAATTCTGTAAGTTATCTAGGATGTGTCTTGTTGTTTGTTATTTTGAATACATATTTCTTTGACAAACCTTGCTTTTTCACTGTATGATTCCAAATATTTTATTTCAGTAAAGTATTCTTAAACTACATTGTAAATTATTTGCTTTAAAAAAATTTTTTAGGGAGCACTCTATTCAAATCTTGGGTCAGTTTGTCTCTAGTTTCATATTATTTTTAATTTCCATACTTTGCTTATTTCTTTTATGTGTTTTGTTGTTTTCTGCAGTTTTTTCCTCCATTGTGCTTCTTCCTATTTTGCCTTTATTTTTGTGATGGTTTTGTTATTTTTCTCTTTCACTTTATAGTTGAACTTATATTTTATCACTTCCTGTTGTCTTATGATCTCTTCCTTGAGTTTTTAAATATCTTTTTCCTCCTTTCTTCATAGTAAATATTGATCGATTGAACTTTTAAATTTTCTGGTAACTTGGTCGCAATTTTTCTGCTACAATAGAACTTTTTTTTTAAAATATTCTTCATTTACAAGATATTTCTTTTGTTTGTTTCCTCGTTTTCCTTGAAATATATTTGTGTGGCTCTGATGATGTTTCCTTTTTTCATTATTTATGATTAAGGTGGATGAATTTTTCCAAGATAGGTTTATCTTCAGGAGTTTTGTGTATGAGAGTTCCGGGCTATATTCCATGTTAGCAGAATTATCCTGGGGACTGACCCAGAATTTTGTATATGAATTTGTCTAATCTTTAATTTTCTCAAGACAATGAGAATAGGCACTATGGAAGTTTTTCACAGTGCCAAATTTCTGCTCTCACTACTCGCTGATGCAAATATAGCTAATCTGCGTAATTCCTGGTTTATTGCCATCTTTTTTAGTCTCAGAAGTAAACCAGGTCCAGTGGAGTTCCTGCCTCCAGTACATGAATCCTATTCCCATTGTTTTCAGCAAGGCATTTGGATTTTGCACCTCAGAGAGTGCCCTGTCCTTCAAGAGGTATATTTTGTTGACTCCTTCTTAGATCTGAAGCTATAATGTTTTTTCTCCTGTTCCTTTCTCTCCTGCATACATCTCTGCTGATCGTCACTGTTACAGGAACTCTACACTTACTTTTTAGTTCATAGTTTTAATACTATTGTCAAAAAGGGAGTTTATTACATTTGTTTCTCTGGTGATTTCCAGAAAGAAAATGAGAAAATACTGACTTTACAATATCACTTGTATTTTTTATGTCAACTCATTTGAAACATTATATTAACACTGTAGAAGTTATCTCCATTAGCTTGTTCCAATTGAGATTGTTAATTTTAGAAAATATAGTTTTCAAACACAATTCCATTTGAATTTCTATTTGTTTTTGCCTGTTTAAGAAACTCTCAGTTATATCTCTGATCTCTCACTACTGTTTTTTAGTTTTCTTAAACCACAATTATTTTTTAATTTCCTAACCAGTCAAATATTTAGGCTAAAATATATAATAAATGAATTTAGGCAACATGGTAACTACATTTAACTGTAAAAAATTATATGTCAACTATTAGGGGAAAATTTCTCTGCAGTGTGCATATTTAAAACCTGTACTTTCATATATTACACATTAATACTCCTAGAATTCTGTTGCCCGACAGATTTTCATTTATCAGTTGAATAGACAACTGAGTTACTCATTTTCTGGACCTGCTTGCAGGCTAATAGTTTATTTTGACAACATTGCCATCTTATGCAGGAATGTTTTGACAAGTGTGTAAAGAACTTGCTGCATTTTGTTCTATTTTATAAAATCCAACAGGAAACAGAATTAAAGTGCTAAACTAGTGACTTTAGAGGTAATCTATAAAGTCCCTATTTAAAAATTAATCTTTCAACAATCTGAGACCGAAACAATCTGGTCTAAATGAGAGGAAACTGAGATACAGTTGGACATGAGGCTAAAAGTAAGGTAAGAAGGCAAAATGTATGATGTCAAGTCCTGTTCATTTTTGTCTGTGGTGCAGAAATTTGGCTTTTAAGCATTTTAGCATGAGGGAGATTTTCTGGATTCCTTCAAAAATACAGGAGGAAATTTTCTGGGTGAGTTCTGTTTTGGTGTACTATTAAGCACTGTTATAAATAATTCTGCATTATTTCATCTACTAATAAGAAACACCAATGATAAGCAGAATTTTTATTTCATGTTTGAGAGTTGCAATTTTACTTTGTCTTGATTTGCTTTCAACAGTCATGTACTTTTTGTTAGTCTGATCTATTTATGCCGGACAGGGAAAGGATTCCAGAAATACCCAGGGTGCCAAGATGCTGAGAAAAGTTTAGTTCTATCTTAAAATCGTTCATCGCCCATGGGTGCAAATTTTATAAGATGCTGACTAGGTCTGGTTTAGATCCTAGATAAATACTTTGCAAAAAATGTAAAGGATGTGCATCGCATTTGAGAATCATTGACCTAAAACTTAGCCTCTGACTTGAATTAGTTAACAGTTTCAAAGGATCTTCTTCTAGCCCAGAAACATCTTATTCTTAAGAGGTAAATGAGCTCATGACTTATTTCTTCAAATTAGAGGATGGGAATTAGAGTGGTGAAAGAACTAAGGCTAACACCATTAAATAAGCAATTGAAAACAGCTGATTTTTCTAACCAGGCAGTAAAGAATCTCTTTTTCTTGTGATGTCTTAAGCCACAGAAGCCATGTCTTTGAAAAACTCTTTTGTATCAGAAGAGCTCCATTTACTCCATCCTTTTCAGGATTGTGGATTGTGGTTGGGGAGGGTGGACCTTAGCTTTTAGTTGCAGAATTGACGGGAAGTTTAAAAACCTCATGGAAAATGTTTAAAAAATAAAAAAGAAGAAGAGATTTAAGAACTTCAGCTGAAATTGACACTTTCTCTCCTGACAGATCCTAAATGGCTGGGTTAAAAGCAATCTTCAAACTATAAATTTTAATTTTGTCTATGGAAAATAATTTTTGAACTGCAGTTATAGATAGCCATTTTGGTTGATTTTGGTTTTGGGGCAATTGTTTATTAGTTATATTTGGTGATTTGATTTTTCTATTAAATGACATGGTAATTGCACCTTTTAGCAAAGTATGCATATTTCTATTTCTGACATAAAAAAACTATATATGTGAATTAAACTGGTTTCACAAATGGGCTTAGGCAAACTTAATATCTCAATTATTTTAATTGAGAGAACTGTATAAAAAGTTTTAAGTATTTTCTTTAGTGAGATTTTAGAAAAATGAACAAAAAGACATAACTGAAAATAGGTCTCTTCTAATCTTATGATTGAAGCAGGAAGGAGTTATTTTAAGACATTGACTGACCATTGGAATCATGTTGGAGGCATTTAAGCAAATACCAATATCCATTTGAGAATTTCACCTGGGCAATATTATTTTTTAAAAGCTCCCCAGGTAATTTTAATGACCATCCAGTGCTCACAACCACTGAACAAGGCTACCCTAAAGTAGACTCATTTATTAAGCCCAATATGGCTAAAAATGAGATTGGAATTTTGAAATAACTGTATTCCATAATTGAAGTCTTAGTTACCATACATAAGGAGCTTATATTGTACTAGAAAAGATTAAAGTGAAACATATTTAAAAATTTCAGAAAGTGGCATCATTAAAACCTAACTGAGGCAGAGAATTTGTTCTAAAGATGTTCTGAGAAGAAAGAAATTATGGAGGATTAATAATTAAAGAACTCTTCTACAAGAAGCCAGGCCTCAGTTTGGGCTTCTAAGTGTGGTAGCCAACCCCCAAGATGACTCCCAGGATGCCCCACCTCCTGGTATTTCAGTTTCTTGTGTGGCTTTTCTCTTATTCTCTCTCTCACTCTCTTCTTTTCTCTCTCACTAAAAATTATTTTCTCTCCCTATTTCTTCCTTCCCTTTCTCTCTTCCTCTCTTTCTCATTAGTAAGTCTGGAGGAAGTCAGATGTGAGGACACTCAGGCAGCTTATGGAGAGGCCATGTGGTGAGAAAGGGAGGCCTTGGCCAACAGCCAGTAACCATGTGAGTGAGCTTGTAAGTGGATTCCTTAACGCCAGTCAAGGCTAGAGATGAATATAGCATCAGCTCACAGCTTGACTGCCACCTCATGAGAGACCTTGAGCCATAAAAATTTAGGCCAAGAATGGAAAACAAGGCATTGGGAAGAACATCATGAGCTAAGGAATAAAGTGGGACTGAAATGCTATGTTGTATTCTGGCTGGAAACACAGGTATGTTGGCTAAGAAGTGTGGTGTGGAGGACTGGGGGGAACACAGAACATCGAGGCTATTGAAAAATGTACTAAGCACTTAATGTAAGAGGGAATAAGGAGCCATTGGACATTTGTTTCATTTTCCCTCTCAAAAGTTTGGAAACTTATTTTTTGAAAACAGCATCATCCAAATACAGAAGGGAAAAATGTTGTTAATAAATTAGCAAGAGAAAAACCAGATCATTGATTTGTATGGAAAGAGATGAGCACTACTCTTGTGAAAAAACGTTTAAGTGGACTGACCTCCTTGGAGCAAAGAGTTGGAATAGAAAAGGAGAGATTTGATTTATAAGGTGAAATTTAGCAATCACTAGTAAACGCTGAAATCAAAAACAAATTTATATACCATAGATCAATAATAGCCAGCCTCCCATCTAAAAATATCTAAATATGTATTAGATAGAGAGCAAAGTCCCTTTTTCAAAATTAAGACTTGATTTCCAATGTTGGTTCAATGTGATTTCAAAGGTATTTATTAAATCTTATCAGATGAACAAAAATTAATTGGGTGTTTATACATTTTTCACATAGTCACTTATTTTCTATGAAGCATATAAATACTAAATTGAAAGTCCATGTGCAGCAATTTTAATTTTTTCATTATGTAATAGGAGCAGGAAAGAACTTTATGAATGAAAATCCACCTGGTTTAAGTACAAGCTCATAGCTGTCTTTTTGCTATTGAAATGTTTTCCTAAGGAATTTTGCCGTAGGCAAGTCTCTGCTTTTAGAATAAATCAAATCAACCTCAATTTTATCAATGTTTTGCTTTTGGCCCATTGTTTATTTTGCAAGTAAAACTCAAAATCAAGAGTTGGGTCTAGGGTGAACATTAAGGAAACTGTGCCTGTGGTACAGGGTCTGCATGAACCACCTCTGGGCAATAATTTACTTTTTCTTTTCCACATTTATTCAGAAAACAAGATAGAGCATCTTCTTAAGTCAAAACAATTGTTTACATTTTAAAGCAATCAACAGTTAGTATATAAATTTCAGAAAACCAGAAAAAAATAAATTATTGTTTTAACTACTTATTGTAACACCTATGAGCAGAACATATCACTGTTACATTTTTCTTTCTTTATTTCTGGATTTTTCTTCCTCTAGTTTTTAACATTTAAACTTTAGATAATTTGAGTTTCCATCTCACTGTGGAGGAAAATGCAGCATGCAACCTAGTATCTTTAAGGATACCCGTGGGACTTATTTCTTATAATTATATCTAGTTTGAATTTTTGGCTTCTGCTGATTTTTTAAATTTCATTTGTCTCTGACCTCCCTTCTCTTTATTTTGTTGGGCCAACATAGAACAGAACCTTCTGTTTTTAATTCTTCAAAACATAATCCAAACAAGACAGTTATCAAAGGTAGCTATGTGTAACAGGCTTTTTCTGTTGATTTGGTGAGTAGTTATACTGAGTGTTAGTACTACAGATAAGATTAGTATTAGACATTGCTGTTCTTAAGAGTTCTTTGACTATTTGTACTATAAAGAATTTCTCATTTTGTGACTTTTTCTTGGTGGTCTTCCATCTTCTTTCATCTCTAAACATCTCAGCCCCTCTCTTATGCCTATCCCTGGCAACTAAAAGTTCTTCCCAATTTCTTATGCAGAGCAATTTGGTGCTGTCCTTATTTACCCTTATCTCATAACTGGTCACATCTTAAAGCCTTTCTTTCCCCAACTGTCATGACTGTTCAGACGTTATTGGATTTGTTTTGTTTTTGTTAATCAAAACAGAGTTCTCTCCTAAGAGGAACTGAACTGCAGTATTTAACTGACTCCTTCCACCCTCATCCCAGCCCTCTCTGGGATTGTGGATCAGTTCAGAACATAGTCCTAAATCTTTAAACAGGATGAGTCAGGCAATGGTACTAGTACTTGTGTGGTATTCTCTCCTGTATTTTTTAAATCTTCCACTAATGTGGTAATTACCTGTCATTTCTGTTGGTGGAAGAATTAGATGATTGAGATCCCAATACGATTTATCTGTCAGCAGCATTGATTCATCATCGCTGTATGCCAAGGTTTTCCCTGATTTGAAAAATGGAGGATTAATTAGTCAGTGGCTTTCACTTCTCCTCGTCTTCTGTTTTTCAATTATCTCTATATTCTAGCTTTGTGTTCCTGCTACCTGTTTTATTCTCTAAATGGGACATCCTGGTATAAGGGATGGGAGTCAAGAGAAGTGGAGATAGTGTAAAACAATTTATTCTTTCCTTTAGACATTAATCTAACCTCTATTTTGTTTAGAGTTCATCTTAACTGTGAGTATTTGATTAGTACTTTTTTCCTCACTTTATCCTATAAACCCTCCAGCCAAGCATCCCTCTGTGACTTCTACTGGCCTTTCCAGTACTGCACCTGGTTAGATTATGTTTTATTCTCTTTATATACAAAGGATAGGACTTACAGAGTTAGATACAGGGATTATGGTCCCTAAGCAATGTATGCTCAATTACTAATATTAAATTGAGCACAGAAGAGTGAACTCTATCTACAAACAGTAACAGTTCAGTGTTCAGAATCTAAATGCTGATATGTCTCACAGGGCCTGCAAAATAATGCAGACAAAACTTTCCTTTAAATATTTTAAATAGGATTTGGATTTGGCTTTCCTCCCCTTATGGCTAATAAATGTCATCGTCATCATCACCATCGTCTTTGTCATCTCTCATCACTCCTGCTTGCCTGCCTCCCTAAAGTGTACTCTATCTCTTCTCTATCCCTTGCCTGGAGCTAAGTGGACAAGAAACGCAGCAAAGAACTCTGAGAGAGCTCAAGGGCAAAAAGGGTGTCAGGACCGGCCAGGTGAAGAGGATTGAAGTCACACAAGCAAGTGATATCAGGAGTGAGTGTGGAGAAAGCAGAGTCATGGGTCAAAGATGCATGGGTTGCTGAGGAGGAGAAGCTCTAGAAGTATCAGAAAAGAAACAATCTAATTAAGTGGGAGTAATGTTGTATTTAATAATATACTCTGGGCCAGGTGCGGTGGCTCACGCCTATAATCCCAGCTCTTCGGGAGGCCAAAGCAGGTGAATCGCTTGAGGTCAGGAGTTCGAGACCAGCCTGGGCAACATGGTGAAACCCCACCTCTACTAAAAATACAAAAATCAGCTGGGTGTGGTGGTGGGCACCTATAATCCCAGCTACTTGGGAGGCTGAGGCAGGAGAATCACTCGAACCTGGGAGGCAGAGGTGGCAGTGAGCCCTGATTGTGCCACTGCACTCCAACCTGGGCAACAGAGCAAGACTCCATCTCAAAAAAATAAAAAGTAATAAAAATAATACACTCTGATTCATGTCAACAGTGTTCTCCTAACTCTAATTAGTAATGGGTGAAAAAACTGCACCCAAGTACTGATCTCTAAAACTATTCATTTTAATGTAGATTAAATTTATATGTGTTTAAACATCTTATTTATATTAATTAGAGATATATGTATAAAATCCAGACATAATACCCAAACTTTATTTTCACTTCTAATTCCAATGAATCTGTACTACTTTTTTTTTTTTTTTAGCACAAATAGAACAATAACTTGTCAATACTTCTCTTGTTCTTCTACGTCTTGGATGAGGATACAGACTGCAGCAAAATGGGCACCATTCGAATCAACTTAAGGACAAAACTGAAGTTAGGATTATGGATTTTGGCAATTCAAATACAGAACAATAGGTTTCTGAAGTATGATTATTCATTGTCTTTCCAAGCAGGCTCCAGGTTCAGAGTAGTTGCATTTAAACTCTGGTTCCACCACTTGCAAACAAGTCCTTGGAACTTGGGGAAGTTAACCTTGCTCAACATTACTTTCTTCATCCTTAAGACAGGTATTAAAAGGACCTACCTCATATAGGGATGTATAGGGATGTTGTGAAGAATGACATAATACATGTGAAGCACATACATGGTACACATTAAACTCTGGATAAATATGAACCATTATTGTAACACATACAAGTGATTAAATAAGGGCTGGCTACCATGATGTTCTCAAATGCTCAAGCGAAAGATCTGGGGGCATCTTTAACCCTACCTTTCCTCTCATCACCACAGCAAATCTGTAGCAAAGTCCTGTCTTTCTTAATTTAAAATAAATCCTGAATCCATCCTCTTCTCTCCACCTTCACTGTAACCACTGGAAACTGGGCCACTATCATCCCTTCTGGCCGATGGCATCAGCCTCTCATAGGTCCCAACTTCCAGTCTACTTCCTCCCTAGTCTAGTCTCCAAACTGCAGCTAAAGCTGACTTACAAAGCTACAAATCCTATCAAGTGTGGGCACTTGTAAACTGTCCTCTATTTCTCTTTGTTTTTGTAATACATCCAAACTCAGTCCCATGACCTATAAGGTCTGGCTTAATTTGACTCCTGTCTCTCATACTTGCTTCACCTTATTCCATGTTCCTCCTTGCTTGCTTATGTTCAGCCACAATGACCACATTTTAGTTCCTTATCAACATCAACCCTTTCTTTAGGCACTCACTCTTCGCTCATTCAGCCTGCACTGTTCTGTCTCCCATCCTCTTTTTAAAAAATTTATTGATTTACTTATTAAAATTGTTTATTTTTCATTTTAAATTTAAATTTTATTTTTAATTTTAAATATATTTAAATATATATATATATATATATATATATATATATATTTATAGGGTACATGAGATGTTTTGTCTCCTATCCTCTTAATGGCTGGCTCATTACTATCCTACAGACCTCAGTTCAATCTCTGCCTTCTAGAGAAGGCCCTGTCTCTCCTGCCCAAGGGGGCCTCCTTTAGTAATTGATAATCTCATCCCCTGGCTTATTTCCTCCATTGCTTTCATCACGACCTGTAATTATCATCTGTATTTTTTGTTGTCTACGTCTATGAACAATGACATCAAACACAGTTGTATGTGGTGTGCTCTCAAAACAAAGAGTTATCTATTTTTATAGATGTTTTCTACTACATGTTGGGGAAAGAAATTTTAGTGAGACGCTTTTTATATTCTCTCCAGGACATCAAGGAGCTTGAGGTGTATTGGAAGCCCTGTAGAAGTGGAAGTGGCAACACCACCATACAAAATGTGATCATGGAGCCAAGCACAAACTGCTAACTTTGTCTGGTGTTGGAGGATCCAGGAAGGAAGGGTTCTCAGTGAAGTGTCATCTCGGGTAGGCTTCACTGAAGAATGAGAAGGAATTATTCAAGAAGTAGGGAGGAAAGGACATGCTTAAGCACTTCCCTGCCCCTAAAAATATCAAAGACACATTGACTCAGCGGAGCATGCTGCACACAGAAATCGTGAGGGATCTAGGGAATAAGGTGTGTCTGTTGAGAATGGGATGGGTGAGAACAGCACACTTGAGTGTGATGGCTCAGAGGCTGGATTCTGAAGTCAGACCATCTGATTGGAATTCCAGTTCTGTCACTTATTAGCTGTATGATTGTAAAATGTACATGGCTCTGGGAGGCTCAGTTTCCTTCTCTGCGAATTGGGATTTCTAATGGCATCTCCCTTAAAGAAATCCTGTAAGAATGAATAAAATAAATATTTTGCACAGTATCTGACAGCGAATGCTGAATAAATATTAGAAAAACACAAGACTACCAGAAATCATATCCCTCAAACATATAACACTTTAACATGTTAGTGTTCCAGGCTTTACAATGGGGCATATATATAAATACATATTTTGTGACCTAACAGTGGGAAAGGATTTCTTAAATAAAATTGCGGAAGTGCAAAAAATGAGACAAAATGGATGCATTGGATTATATCAATATTAAAGATTTCAGTTCAGTTAAGGTTATCATAAGTAGACATATGGCAAAAGAGAGAAGATATTTGTAATTTCTAAATCCGAGAAGGAATTTCTTATCTATAAAATAAAAGGAAGTCCTGCAAATTAACAACAAAAATAAATAAATAAATAAACAGCAAACCTGATAGAAAAATGGACAAGGGATATAAACAAACAAAACCTGAAAGGCTAATGAGCATAATAATTGCTTAACTTAATTTTTATCAGGGAAAAACAAATAAATAAACATTGAAATATCCATTTATACTCATTAGACTGACAAATTAGAAGCCGGAAAATGCCCAGTGTTGGCAAGAATGGGGGATATAGAAAGTATATGTTGGGCTAGCCATCCTGGAGAGCAATCTGTCAGTAAATTAGAAGTATTCATAGTAATTTCACTCCTCAGTATATATCCCAACTATATGCCCCAAAAGTATCTTAGGAGATGTATCTGTAAGGATACGTTCAGTCGTATTGGGAGACAAAAATCCCGAATCTCAATAGTTTGAAATAATACAAGTTAATTTCTTGCTCATGCCATGTTCCATTACACATTGGCAGAAGTCTCTCTGCTCATCCAGTCTCTTTAGAGCTATGTTGGTAAAGCAGGCCTTTTCGAACATGACTCATCCCTGTACCGGGGTAGGGTGGGGGTGGGGGAAGCATGTACTTGGGTGGGGGTCCTCCATGGGCAACTAAATGCTCTAGCCAATAAATGATATACATTACTCTATAAATTCATTGGCCCAAACTAGGTACATGGTCAACCTGACAATAGAAGGTCATAAATTACAATGCTACCATTTGCTGCAATAGAGTGCTACTCTCTCTGACCAGCACAAGGAACATATACAAGAATATCTACTAGAAGTATTAGGAGGTGGGAACATCAGATTAGATGCATTTATATTAATACATTTGAATTTTTAAATCACAGTGTTGAATTAAATAAAAGAAATAAGATGAGATAAAATTTTTAATAAAGTAGATATTTTTACATAAATATTATTTTATGTAAAATAGTATCTGTAAACTATTTACATAATATAGCATTTATGTAAAAATACCTACCCATTTTATACAATATACATTTCCATGGCTCTACCCTCTGAGCCCGTTTCTACCCTAAAGGTCATACTTTCTTTTTCTTGAAAGTTAATACACATCTGCAGCTGAGCAGTTTTATCAGTTTCTTGCTTGTAGAATTTGAGGAGTAAAACAATCTTCCTCCATCATCCGTTATTCCTTTTGATTGAAGCTGGCAGTATTTATATAACTGGTAATGTTGGTATAATGTTCTCAAAAACCTTGTGAGTCTCCTGTATATATCGTAAGAGTCACACTATTAGACAAGAGGGTCTCCCACAGATCTTTCCTGGGTCACCCCATCTCCATTCTTCACTTCTGTGGAAATGGTTGAGGGGAACCATGAGTCACACATGTTATCTCTTCAGCAAAATGTGGTACAGCCAAGCCCTGGGCCTTCTCTCCCGAGCACACCTTCTTTATAGTGAATATACTAAGTTTTCTGTCTTTTGCAATCTGATAGGTCAACAATTTCCAATATCATCAAGTCCCGGTCCCCCTTTATTTAACAGTTTTCTCATCAGTTTATCTCGTCTCACATTTTACTACAAGCAGAAAGAAGAAGCCTGGCTTTACCATCAACATTTTTCCTGGAAATATCCTCAGCTAAATATCAAAGGACGTTGTTTTTAAGTTCTGCTTTCCATACAAAACTGTAGAATATCATTCAGCTACACTTTCAGCCACTACATAATAAGGATCTCCTTTCCCTGAGTTTCCAAATCATATTTCTCATTTCCTTCTAAGCCTGCAGCAGGACCAGCACCAGCACCAGCACCAGCTTTAACATTCATCTTTCTATTAACATCCTGTTTATGACAGTATATGTATTTTCTAGGACAATATAGGCTTTTTCTATTATGCTTCTCACTTCCTCATTAGAACTCACTGGCAGCATCTTCAGCATCCATTTTTCTACCAACAGCCTGTTTACAATCATCTAGACTATCCGTCATGCCCCTCAAAATTCTTCCAGATTCTGCCTGTTACACAATTCCAAAGCTTCCACATTTTTACGTATTACAGCAGCATCCCATTTTCATTACCAAAATCTATATTTGTTCTCTGTGCTTTTCACAAATTACCAGAAACTTGCTGGCTTAAAGAACAGAAATTTATTATCTCACAGTCTAGAGGCAGTTCAACTGGGATGAAATCAAGGTGTGGGTAGGGCTGCATTTTTCTGGAGTGTCTAGGGGAAGGTCTGTTCCTGGCCTATTCTAGCTTCTGGAGGCTGCTGGCATTCCTTAGTTTTTGGCTGAATCATTTTGATCTCTGCCTCCATGTTCACATTGCC
Organism: Cheracebus regulus; assembly: GCA_963574635.1. Taxonomy (NCBI): domain Eukaryota; kingdom Metazoa; phylum Chordata; class Mammalia; order Primates; family Pitheciidae; genus Cheracebus; species Cheracebus regulus. The sequence continues at coordinate 32,866 of CAUYQU010078463.1, read as the reverse complement.
TGGATTTCCTTTGGAGGGCCATTATTTGGTCTATCACAAATATTTATATGTATGCTCATATACTCTTTTATAATGTTAACATAGGAAATTATACTACTCAATTTCTTAGTGTTGAACCACCCATAAATTTTTAAAAATCTACATAATAATCACTTTATCCTTTTGAAGTCTTTATAGTATTTCATTTTATGGCACTTTCACACTTTATTTATAAAACTTTACCAATAAACATTAAAGTTATTTTCAACCTTTCTGCGTTATTTTATTATTATAAAATTATTACATATGTACACATAGTCTTTGTGTATTTGTCCAACTCCTTCATTGGAATATATTCCCAGGAGTGGAATTGCTCAGCAAAATATACACATTAAAAAAATTTTATTTACTTTACCAAATAGCCCTCTAGAAATGTTCCAACTTAAAATCTCACTTCTTGTCTCTCATCTAAGAGAGTTTGCCATTCCCTCCACACCATGCCCAGTTCAGAGTACTAACAATTTATTTTCATAAGAGGCAGAGCATATTACTCCAGTGTTTTATTTTGTATTGCTAGTTAAACAGCTGTTTTCTCAGTAGTACATTTATTCCTGCAATTATCAACCTTTTCTTTTTTTGCAAAACTTCTATAGATGAAGATAGTAGACTTTTATATTAAGAGAATAACCTTTTTGTTTAAGTTTAAGCTATATTTTAGTATTTTTTTCATTTTTTCACTCATATTAACTCTGTTAATATTACCTTTAGTTATACAAAAGTTTAAAAATTTTAGGTACTAGATTATGTAATGCTGTTTTAAGAAAATCCTCTTTTACTCCAGGAATATCAGCCATTAGCGTTAAATGTTACCTTACTCTCAATCACAGGATGGTGAGGTTTTAAGAGCATTTGGGTTTCACTAAGTTATTTTCTGGCTCAATTCTGAGGTGTCCCAAGAGTTTTCTTTAATACCACCCAAATCTGCCTTTTGAACGCCTAAGCTTGGCAAACCATCTCAGTTGGCCAAGATAAAAATATTCTGAAGTGCCATCTTGATTAAACTCTTAAGTCAAATGAATGTTTACGTTAGCTATTGTTTATGTTTATTCTGGGTTTTTATAAAGTTGGAACACTTTTCTTCCCCCTTCTGTTTTCCTCCACTGAAAGCTGAAATCACTGTGCTCTAGATGCAAATAACTAAAAGGAGAGAAGGAGCAGACACCTTAGGGACATCACACAGGTCTAGTCTCAAAGTTATTTGGGGGTTGATGAGTCTGAGAATAACAACATGGTGTGTCACAGCTGATATGTGGTGTCTGAACTACTTTTATCCATTTTTGTACTATTTTAACCCAAAGAATAAACAGAGAAAAAAAGACTTGCCTGATATTAAATCTTTGTTGGATATAAAGACAACTTAGAGCCTGAATTCAGACACCAGTTCTAGACAAAGAGAAGGTACTTCTTTTTTTCTCTCCTTAAGTATTCTTTCAGGGTCAGCAAAAGTCCAGATGAAGTAAAATGTTAGAAGATGTACTTTCGTAATAGTTTATATTTTTGTCTGAATTCTTAATCAGGTCCATATTTAGATTGTTTGCATTCATCTTAATCAATTATCAGAACTGTTTCTTTCTCATATTAACTAAAATCGATGGATGAGAGTTAGCAGTTAAATTTTGCTCATGTCTGCCTCTCTCGAGGACTTGTATGCTTTCCTTTAGAGCTATTATAATTACAGATCTCTTTAGGGTGTCCACCCTTGCAACACCTGCCATCCTAGCTTGCCTCAATGAGGTCATCACAGGCACACCTAGTTTTTTGAGCTTTTCCTCTATAATTAATTTTCTTGAGTCACTGAATACCTTTATCTACCTTCTGCCATAAACTTCTCATTTTCTCTAATATCCTTATTTGCAGTAAGTCAACCAGAATTGAGCACAACATGGCTTTTCCTTTCAATGGTGTTGAAATAATTTCTTCTGACTCATGCTCTGCGCACTGAGCAGTGACAGGACAGTCTGTGATTGTTTGTTTAGGCATTTGTATGTTAGATTATTTAACTGCTTGTTTAATTGTACTTCACTGAGTATTCTGCTCTCTGTGAAGCCTTGTTATCATTTGAGTCTATTCACCAATTAGCTTTCTCTTAATCTAAATGGTTTGAGTAAAATGTCTACCTGTCTACCTTGTTTCCTTGATTTTAAGATGCACTACCCCCACCCCCAACACACATATTTTTACATTTCTGCAACAAGAATATGTTCTAGAGTCATCATGCACACTTAATGTAGTGTTTCCCTTCAAAAAGAGTATCTTAGAATGGCTCAGAAGCCTAGAGCTACAGTAAGTCAAAGATACATAAAAGCGTGTCACGTGTTTCAGCCACTAATGAATGATCTTAACTCCTTTTTTGACTTCATTTCTCAGGTATCAAGGTTCTTTGGGGAAAAAAAGTACACTTGCATTTCATGGGTTTAGGTCTGAGTTTTTGTAGTACAGTACTGTTGACTGTCTTTCCTCTTTGCTGTTTCCTCCTATTGGATTATTACGGTATTAAAAAAGTAAACTATTCCTGGAGACCCTCTCTGCTTCTAAATACAACTCCCATCTCCTTTCCACTTAAGCATACACACTGTCTTTTTTATGCCTGGCCATTTGGCTTTATTCTTAACTTCTTTGTTCTTGAGTCTATGGAGGAGTCTTACATGTTGCGCATTGTATCAAAGCTATGTGGAAGTCAAGGGTGGATTATATATAAACACTATTTTCTTTGTCTTGGCACTTCCTCATACATTTTCACAGTGTTAACTGCTGAATCCATTAGCTCCAAAAAAAGAGTGAGTAGAATGCCAGGTTTGAATGTTAAAGTTCTGTGTTAAACTTTCAAAAATCTAAAACCATCTTTATTAGCTACGATCCTTAAAAAATTATCTTATCAGAATGTTTACTGGATGCAAACATTTTCATTAGCACATGGAAGTTTGAGAGATAGGTAGATGAAAAATAGGTATATGTTTGTATCTATAAAAGTATATGAGTATTTTTGCTGAAAATCTAAATAATTACTAGCATATTTATTTCTATAGACATATACATAAATTGATATGTAATTGTGGATTACATAAAATTGCCCCATGTGATTGCATACATGTATAGAAACATGTAAATTTAGCCTTACCATTATAATCATACATAGTTCATTTAATCAGGTGCAATAGAAACTAGGTTAAAATTTGAGCTCTGTCATTGTCTTACTATGTCATTTAAATGTTCTGACCCTCAGTTTTATATTTGTAAAATAAGTATGAAAGAACAATGCTGCCATATATACCACAGAGGCCTATGCAGAGAATCAAGCATTCAAAAAACTTTTTAAACTATAAAATACTTTATAAATATTAATAATGTTTAATGAGATATGTATAAATACCTCGCCCTTCTCATGAAAAAAAATCCGTCTTCTTAAAAATCCGTCTTAGTATACTTTTCAATAATTTAGCATTTCTTTTTATTTACCTCTGATATGTAACACAAAATAATTGAAACTTTCTTAAAAATAAATTGGTTTAAAATATATTAAACATATATTACTCTATAATGTATAAATAATATATACATAAATTTATTGTATATATTTATTGTATTATATATGTAGTTGTACATGGTTTCAGGGACCACAAATATATAGTATAAATTTATAACAGATGTCAACTTATTTTCAGTGGTCTTATCTTAAGTAGTCTAGTTCAGAAATCCCATAAGAAAAGGAAAAACCTACTTTTAAAAGTTTTAATTATTTTCTAGTTGCTTAGGTTTAGCATATCAAAAATGTGATTTGTTAAAATAATGGTATAAGTTACTTGTAAATTTAAGAAATGAAATAAGAGAAGTCCTATGCAGATATCCATGGCCAAAGTTACATTGCATAATCAAATAATTGCAAAGACCTATCACAGCCTTGCAAAATATCTAAAGTTAAATATGGTCTGTGAGCCACTGCGGCACTGAAGTTTCTGGATGTCAAGGTCACCCTAGAAATGTCCCAGGAGAAGGCCCTGGGTATCACTGACTCAGACATTTAGAATCACATCTTTTAACATTGTGCTTGCTGAGACTTGCAGGTATATTCTCTGTATTATAGCTTTTAAATATGGAGAAGCTTTCTCATAGCAGCCATGCCTATGAGCATCATCAGTGACTTCACCTAAAAATCAATCAGGCAGAGTAAATTTGGATGCTTTATTTTAAAGGCTCCAGTCTCATGTGAAAAACACATTTTTTTTTTGGTTGGGTATTCTCTGTCAACTGCTCTCAGGTAGAATGAGTAGACAACAGGGAAGAGCAACATCCAGTGACATACAACTAGGTTTACAGCCCCCCAAAAAGCATTACAAAGTAAATTGCTGGATTGTTTCTCACAGTCGCACATGTGTTTATGCCCACCTCTTCTTAAACTTAGCACTTCCCAGTCAAGCAGAGGAGTGCAATTTTCCTGTACCTGAATCTGGAGCAGCTTGATAATTGGTTCTTTCTGGTGGTGTAGCAGGAAATGCTACCCCCAAAATACGGTACCATGGCATACTAAGTATTTTAAGCTTAAGGAAATTGACAAAAACTGCAGAAGCAGGAAGTTTTCTCTGACCTGCTCCTGTCCCATCTCTTTTGAAGCAGGTCACAGAAACTGAAATTCCCCTCACTCCTACTTCCATAAAGCAGGTTATAAAACCTAGGAAGGTCATTCTCTGACCCTTTCTTCCCTGAAGACCCTCCTGTGATAGGTGTCCTGCCCTGTACCTGGAGAAAAGAAATGTCACACAGAGAGGTCAAGAAGACTCTGAAAGAAAAAGGCTTTGCTAAGGTCTCACCCTATCTCACCCAGTTTATTGCCATTAGATCACATCCATTTGTCTTCAATCATATTTCTAGGTGACTATCCACAGTTTACCCTGGGTCTTTGGGTCTTCCTCTCTGGAGGCTCCCAGTAACATAAAACTTATATTAAATAAATGTATGGTTTTCTTTTGTTTGTCTTTTGTTATAGGGTGTCAGCCATGAACCTTGCAATGGGTGAGAAAAGGAATTTTTTCTCCCCTACAGTTCAAAACCAATAGAATGTGTAAGAAGTGATACAGTATGACAGGTCATAAAAGGTGATATGGCTTTAGCTTTGTTCACTAGGACACTAGCCTTTTGAGTTCTGAGCTGCCATTTAAGAAGTCCACGTATCCTGAGGCCGCCAAACTGTGAGAAAGCCACCCACAAGGAGGAGCCACACTCTCATGAACCCACCAACAGCTCAGCTGTAGTCCCAGCTGACAACCAACATCACTGTCAGACATAACTAAACATGCTTCTAGGTGATTCCAGCCATTAGCCTTTGCATCTTCCCAGCTCAGCCTACAGATATCATGGAGCAGAGAGGCAAGCCAACCCTACTCTGCCCTATCTGAGTTCCTGACTCAAAGAAATTATAAGCATAAACAAATGATTATTTCATGTTGCTAAGTTTTGGGATAGTTTGTTTCATTGCAATGGTAATTGAAACATCTCCTAACTGAAAAAAACAAACCATCTTTTTCTCACTATCCTCTCACAATACACTTCTGACACCAGATATGTGTGTATTTCTCCCCATCAGCAAGCAATTGATCAGTCCTGCCCTGGGCACCAGCTGGGTGTCCTCCAATTCAATTCTGACACTATCTACTTGGAGATAGCATCAGATCCCATGGGTTGAGGGCTCAGTCCCTAAGACTGCTTCCTGCCCCCACGCACTTTGAATGCCTATTACAAGCCCCAGGATATTTTACCTATGTTTGTTACCAGCTGGCTACAAAACAGAGTTCTTTGGGTTTGATTAATTTGCTAGCATGGCTCACAGAACTCAGGGAAACACATTTACTGATTTATTGTAAAGATTATTACAAAAAATACAGATGGAGAGACGTACAGAGTGAGGTAAGGGAAAGGGACCTGGAGCTTCCATGCCCTCTCCTGGCCCAACACCCACCAGGAAACTCCAGGTGAGCTATCTGGAAGCTCATCCAAACTCAGTCTTTTTAGGTTTTACACAAGCATGATTGATTATGTCATTGGCAATTGGTAATCAACTTAACCTTTAACCTCTCTTCTCTTCCCAGAGTTGTGGGTGTGGGCTGAAAGTTCGAATCTGCCTTGGTCTTTCCAATGACAGCCCTCATCCTGAAGCTGCCTCAGGGCTGTCAGCGATCAGTCAGTCATTAGCATACAAAAAGACATCAGCTAGAGATTCTAAGGATCTTAGGGTTGTATGTCAGGAAATGGGAGGAAGACCAAATATATATTTCACATTATAATCACATTTTCCTTTCACTCTAGTTTGGCCTCCTGACTTGCTTTGGTCAACGGAATGAAGAAAAAGTAGCAGTGTGCCAGTTCTGAACCTAGGGTTCAGGAAGACTTGCCTGTTTCTGTTTATGTGTCATGCTCTAGACGTCACAATGAGAAGATGCTTAGCCTAGCCTGCTAAAGAATGAGGGACATGAACCATGCTTAAGTCATCCCAGTCATCCCAGTTGAGGACAGCTTAGATGAACAAACAACCAGCCAAAATTCAGACATGGATCAGAGCCACCTAGCTAATAACTTCAGACAGAGAAAAAATAAAGGTGTATTGTCCAATGCTGTAGATTTTTAATTAATTAATTAATTAATTAATTAAAATACAAGTTCTTGCCCTATTGCCAGGCTGGAGTGCAGTGGCACAATCATAGCTCACCTCAGCCTTTACCTCCTGGGCTCAAGCAACCTTCGGGTCTTGGCCTCCCAAAGTGTTGGGATTACAGGCCTGAGCCACTGGGCCCAGCCTTGTGGATGTTTTTAAAGCAGCATTACTGTGGCAGATGATAATCAATACAACATTTTAAAAATCCAAAGAAAACGTTAATAAGAAACCCTCCCTTGGTCTTCAGCTACTGCCTTGTATGTCTGCTTTTCTTCACAACGAAACTTCTCAGGTTGATTACCCACTGATATTTTCTACTCCCGCACCTCCCACTCTCTCTTCAGCCCTAATCACTCTGACTCCTGTTCCCACCACTACTCTGGAACTGCTCTCATCAAGGTCAGCAGTGACTCTCACGGTGGCAAATCTGATTGATTATCATGTTGCTTTGTCATCTCATTCGGCTCTGTAGAAGCATTCAACATATTTGATAACTCTCTTTTTTGTTTGTTTTGGCTTCTGAAATACCTCTAGGTTTCCCTCCTCTTATTAGCTATTCTTTTTTTTAAAAAATCATTTTTTCAACAAAAATGAAGCTTTTCTGGTTCATTTTTTTTCAAATACTTATTAGGCACCTATCGTGTATCAGGCATTTTTCTGGATATTCTGGTCACAGCAGAAAAACAAAAAAATCCTTGCCCTCATGTCTCCTTCTAGTGATAGAAGTCAGAAATATGCAAATAAACAAGTAAGTGTATATCACATGGTGATACATACTACAGAGAAAAATCAAGCAGAGACAGCGGAGTACATAGTGATGGGGTTACCATTCTAAATAAGGTGATCAGTAAAGTCCTTATTTAAGGAGTGACATTTGCATGGACCCCACACGAACATGAGGAGTGAGCCATATGGCTTCTGAGGTTGGAGTATCCCAGACAGAAGGAAGAGCAATGGCGAAGGCCCTGAGGCAGCAGTGAGAGTAGCAGGTCCCTCAGCCTCTTTTGAATATTTTATTATACATACTCATTTTCAAATCAATTGCTTGGCTTTTCAAATGGAAAGCTTCATTAAGAATAAAAACAAGAACAATGAAGCAATTCCTCACAAATGTCTCAATTTAACATGGTTTAGGGTATGAGGAAAGAAAGGCCTTTTATATCTCATCTTGGATCATTTGGTCCAGTGTTCTGGAGCAAACTCTGATCTCTACATAAATGCTGACTGCTTATCTTTAAATAAATCTTTTTAAATGGTGACTCAGCAGGGTGCTTTCCAGTCCCTCTTCTCTTGCTGCACTCATGCCTGGGGGAGCTCACCCAGTTCCATAGTTTAAAATATCATCTAGAAGCTGACAATGCTCCAGTTGACAAGACTAGTTGAGATCTTACTGCTGAGCTTACTGAGATTCCAATAGCCAACTGCACCCTTGACACCTCCACTCGGGCACCTCAAAATTACCTACATCCAAAGAGACCTCTTTATTACATCAATACTCCACAAACTCAACTCCATCACCTCAGTATTTTCCATCTTTGGAAATGGCCATCTACTCAGTTGCTCGAGCCAGAACTCCAGTATATCATCCTTGGTTTCTCTCTTTTCCCTATATCCCAAGTTCAAATTATTAAACGTTTAGACTTGATCCCCAAATCCAGGCACCTTTTTCTATCTTTACTTCACCCATCCTGTGCCAAGGCACCAGCACTGAGTACCCTACCCATGATATTCATGGAAAGAAGCTACTACAAATGTAAGATAAGCAAAACGGGCTGGGAGTGGTGGCTCACGCCTGTAATCCCAGCATTTTGGGAGGCCGAGGTGGGTGGATCACGAGGTGAGGAGATCAAGACCATCCTGGCCAACATGGTGAGACCCTGTCTCTATTAAAAATACAAAAATTAGCTGTGCCCGGTGGCAGGCACCTGTAACCCCAGCTACTCGGGAGGCTGAGGCAGGAGAATAGCTTGAATCAGGGAGTCAGAGGCTTCAGTGAGCCAAGATTGTGCCACTGCACTCCAGCCTGGTGACAGAGTGCGACCCTGTCTCAAAAAAAAGAAAAGAAAAGAAAAATGAATCTAGGCTATATCATCACACACAACCCTATTTAACAGAATTTAAGATAAAGTAAACCTCTTAAAAAGCGCAATGTACATATATAAATATAATACCAAGTTTGACTTTTTCAATTAGTTTTACATTTTGCTTACAAACAGTATTTTATCTATGATATTGGATAGATCCCTGTGTATAGTGAGTTTTAAAATTAAAATGAGGAAAATTTAGGGTGAGAAAATATTCAGAGGAGTGGAAACATCTTAATGCTTTTTGTAAAGTCACTCTCATTGCTCTGATTTTATGATTTTTATGTGTTCTAAGATGAGGTTGACAACTCTGGCCCTTTCTTACTCTAGACTAGTTTATTAAATTATTAAATTTCTGGCTTTTACAATGTGAATAGAGTGTTTTGTGAACATGAGTAACTATTATTTTAATAATAACTCACTGTGCTAAAAATTGGCATTTAAATTGATAAATAAGATCAGAGCTGTTGACCTCTTTCAGTGAAGAAAAGAACAAAAAGGGTTAGCAACTCATTCTGAGAGTCCACCTGAATCAATTAGGATGTTAAATCCATGCATAAAATAATGTTTAATAAAAAATCCTTTAAAGGGAAAATTGTCTCATTTTAAATTGAATGAATACAAAAGATGACATGAGTTTCCCGGATTACCACTATGAGGCTCCAAGACAGCAGACTCAGGCATTGCTAATAGTTCAACAGTAATTGGAATATTAATAGGATGTGTCATTCTGATTATATAGAATATGCATCAGAGTATTTTACCAAACCCTTCTGGATTGATTGGAGAGTGGCAGAGAATAATCTGATTGTTGCTTTTCTCAGTTTAAAAGCCCCATTTCAGTACGCTTCTCGCAGACTCTATTTGAGGACATATTCAAAATAAAATCAATGCACTTATAACCTAATTAGCTGGTCTATATTGATTCATGTTCCAGATATCCAGTTTGCATAGCATTATTGTTTTCACTAACTACCTGTAAATGTATCCTAGGTGGCATATTGGGTTAATGCACTAGTTTTTTTCCCCTGAGGGAACCGAACTAGCGCTGCTATAAGTCATCACAAAAGTTCTATGTTTCTCAATTTTCTCCTAGTCAATACATGTTAATAAGATGTCAAACTCATTTATCACTTAATCCCAGTCAAGTCCTGGGCTCTGTACATAACATTAGATCAGAAATAGTTCTTTTACAATGGGTGTACTGTTCAAAAGTAAAGGGAATCTTGGCATTTAAACAGTTGGTTCTCTCTGCTCCATGGTTTATATAAAAGATCAGGATGTCACCAGAACGATGATGTAACAGCATAACCTGCCAAGGTTTGGATCTAGTCACCTGTTCTCATTGTGCCCAGTTTGAGAAGTGGAAGGTGACCTTTCAACTTGGCCTGGCACAGATTTACCCAGAAGTTGTCATAAAAAAAAAAAAAGAAAAGAAATCAGGCCATATATTATTTTAATATTCTCCTGACTTAAGAAGGCAATGGAGTCCATGCTGTACGCCCAGGAGTGGTCGCTCTTCTCTAATTACATCAAGTGAATTTGTGAACTTTGCTCTCATAACATGCAAATATTCCCGAAACAGTGAAGAAATGGCAAAGCTCAACTCTTGAGCACTGAAGCAAACAGAGGCTTAAAAGATGTAAGTGGCCTTCAGACTTGAAGCTCTGGCTTTCTGGGTTTGTTTAGGATGTCATTGATTTACTTATTTCATAGAGGTGGAGAGAGAGGACTGGGGAGATAGGTTTAATTAATCTTAAATATCTCTGCAATTTAAGAATTGTAGGCCTGGAACAGTTCCTGTACTAACATGATTAGCAAATATTGACTTTTGAATATAATAATAATGTGTCATCTAAAACCCTTGATAAGTAACTTAAGTACTTCCTTAGCTTGCATCTTATTAAATTAGATGAGGTATGGAGGAGGTACATTACACAAAGACACCAAAATGAAAAATCAGACCTAAGTAGGTTTTCACATTGATTCTAAGAGAGCCGAAAGTCGCAAAGAAAACATATATACTTCGGTTCTGCAACCCATGAATATAAGCTGTTTATTTTCACTAAATGGATATTTTTAAGTATGTAATAATTTTCATGGTGCAACTGTAGTAAACAGTCACAATTTGTGACTTTGTGACAGCTGTGATCAATCATCAGCTTATGTATGATGACCATATAATTTTAGTTTTATGGAAGGTTAACTTACACAGATTATGAGCTTTTGATGTTAAAATATAGAAGAAAGAGCCATGTCACAACAGGGAGCCTGTAAAGATGGAAAGGATGATCTACCCAACTCCCTTCATAAGGTTTGGACTTAAAAATGTGTACAAGTCAGCTAAGAAAAGAGTTAAAAGATGTGATACTAGTCAGCTGCAACCTGACAAATCTTACTGTATTGATTAGTTTTCAAAGGCTATACGGCATGTGTACTCTACTTACAATAGAATTGGAATGAGGGGAGCAAAGCCTCCAAATGTCATCAAAGCAAATGGTCTGTGAATGTTGCTCCAAAGCTAGTCATTAGTTGCCAGGGTATTTGGCTGCAAAGCTTGTAAAGACGTTTCTCTGGAGGGGAAGGTATGACAAAATACACTTCTTGGCAAAAAGACTTCTGCTCAAATTGCAGCACACATTAATTCTTGCTTGATACATAAAATTAATTAGAGGATTAACATCCTTCATGAAATTTTGCCTGCTTTTTATCCTTTTCTTTTTTAAAAAACCAGAAATAGACCCCAGGCCTTTTTGGTTAGCTAATGAAATTGCAAATTGACTTGTGTTCAAATGGTGCTTGAGTAAAATGAACAATTAAAAATGTATTGCTAACAATGAGATGTATCAGCTGATCTCTTTAAGGATTAATTAGTTCCAGGAATGATCTTTCTTATACAACAGACCAAGGGGGATAGAGCCGTCAAGGGCAGACAAGAAGGTGTCAAAGAATAGGATTTTAATATGTGCAAATGCACACATGAGTGTGTATATCCATATACACACATGTAGTAAAAGAATACAGAAACACATGCAAGCATCTTTATAGGTTTAGACTGTAAAGATGAGCTGCAGCATCCTTGGAGATATTTATTCCACTCCAGCTACGATGATTCGACTGTTGCTGATTAGCGATCCATTAGTTAGCTTGAAGGCAGCCAACAGATTTTACTGATCATAATTTATCATTAAAACGAAGAAATGCTTTAGGTGTTTAAATAATGCATGCAGATAAATTCACTTTTTTTTTTTTAATTACCCACCTGTACCAACCTTGTAAGAATCTTTGCCCCCTATCAAAAGTTTGCTCTCTTGAGGAAATTTTCAAAGTTAACCAAAAAAAGAAAGGCTCTTTCCCTTTGTATTTGTCAATTCTGCATTTCAACCGACCCCTTCACAACATATCTGATACATTTCAGGTTACACTTACAGTGCTTAAAAATCCTAAAATTATCTGCACATTTGCCATTGAGGATTGAGGGCTTATTTTGCAAAATATGATACCTCTGTCATTTCTTTAGCAAAGATTTCAGATACGGTAGGGATAAACTGGAGTCCCCAGAGCCCATAGCAAAACTGCAGGGGAAATGGACACTGTTTTCTTCTTCAAGATCTGTTTCAATAGACAATATTCTAGAAAATGTCATTTTTCTTAGGCTGCCCTAAAGTCAGATCTCCTCACTGTCAGTATTGTGCCAAGTCAGCCTAAAAGGGCATTTAGCATTGAGGCATTTAGTAAAGACTGCTTTATTATACTTCATCCTCTCTACAGGGCATTCTAAAGAGATGAATAAGAAATGTGAACGGGAAGAACAAGTTTCCAGTCCTGTCAAATTAATTAGACTAGTGTAGAATGAAGTGAGGTTTGCCGTTAGGTAGGTTGAAAACACGTAAAGGAAATCATCTAAGCAATCTGAAAGGATTTTTTTTTTTTTTTCAGATAGAGTCTTGCTCTGTCACCCAGGTTGGAGTACAATGGCACAAATGGCGTGATCTTAACTCACTGCAACCTCCGCCTCCCAGGTTCAAGTGATTCTCCTGCCTCAGCCTCCCGAGTAGCTGGGATTACTGGAACCCACAACTGCAACTGGCTAATTTTTGTATTTTTAGTAGCGACGGGGTTTCGCTATGCTGGCCAGGCTGGTTTCAAACTCCTGACCTCAGGTGATCCACCTACCTTGGCCTCCCAAAGTGCTGTGATTACAGGCGTGAGCCACTGTGCCTGGCCATCTGAAAAAATTTTAAGAGGGCAAGGAGCCCTCATGTATTTTTGTGTGTTTGTGCAAGAGACATTACACACGTAGATAACTGTGTTGTTTGCAAATGCCTATCATCTCTGAATGGAGAATGGTCTGTTTGTTTACATGACACATACAATGGGAAAAAAAAAATGCCAGACCAGTTGAAAAAGGAAAGCCACAATTAAAATAACACCTATTTAATTTTTTAGAAACATAAAATATACGACTTTTTACTTATAGGAACAAACCTCAGTTTGGACTAAAAACTGAATCAGGTGAGCTTATGAAGAGATTCATGAGCGCAGAGGAAGCAATGTAATTTGGTTGTTGCAGGTTCCAGTTGGGTGCTTTGAGCCTCAGATCTCCGGTAGGCAAAGATACAGGAGAGGGAGAGTTACATGTGCAGTTAGGTGCTATTATCAATGCAGGGCCTAGTGGGTCATTTAGGCTAATTTTAAATGACCTTTTGAGAAACATTTCCCTAGACTTCACTCTATTCTGGAAAATTGATTTTGGTAACTGAAATAATCAATTTGTGTATCTGTAGAGCACCCACTGCTTTGGACCACCCCCACAAAGCAGACTGGCCAAGATTCCATCATGCAAATTGCTATTTTGATATTGAGTTCCAAAGTGGCAGGATGTAGCCACCCTGTTCCTTCTAGTCCAGAGAAGTAGTTAGCATTCCCAGGCATGGGATGGATGCCCATTACGTTAGTTTAAATCTTACTGAACCAAATCATTTCCTGAATCACATTAAGGCTGGTAAATGATTTTCTTTATGCAAACCACATGGGGTCATGAAATTATGTTTTCATATATCTAACTTTGTTGTTGGTGGTGATTTTTTTCACTTTTGTTGTTCGGGTTTTTTTGTCTGTTTGTTTTGTTTGTTTGCAATGGTGTGATCTTGGCTTACAGCAGCCTCCACCTCCCAGCTTCAAGCGATTTTTATGCCTCAGCCTCCCAAGTAGCTGGGACTACAAGTGTGCACCACCATACCTGGCTAATTTTTTTTATTTTTAATAGAGATTGGGGTTTCACCATTTTGGTCAGGCTGATCTCAAACTTCTGACCTCAAGTGATCCACCTGCCTTGGCCTCCCAAATTGCTGGAATGATCACAGGTGTGAGCCACCATGTCCTGTCCAAATTTGTTTTTTAAACTTTGTGGACTTCATGGACCTCACTAGTTTCAAATCCATTTTCCCTGACCTTTTATAGTTATCATTCTCCTATATCTAGCATCCATCAGCATGGATGGACTACATTCTGAGCCCTCTTTTATCGAACAAAAGAGACTCTATAATTGTCAGTGATCTTTTCTTCTCTATTCTTTTATATCCTATCTTGCAGCATCTTGAGTAGAAGTCCAAAGCTAATTCCAAGTAGGGGATGCTTCCCTACCATCAGGTTATTTTTGCAACTGATGCTCTCATTTCATTTTGCTCTGTTTTTTCATTAACAGGATACAGGAAGGCAGAACTACCTCACATCTGAGTCAGAATGCTGGGCTTGATTTCTCATGTAACTGATTAAAATGTCTCCCACAAAATGATGACATAAGAAATATCAGAACACTTGCTTTGGCAGATGACATCAAGATAACTAGAAGATATTTCTACTTTCTTTCTGGATGTCAAAAAGTCTGTTTCAACTACTCATTTTTTCAGGGAGACTCAACTGCTCCTCAGTTATAGAAGCAGGACATGTCATCTTCCAAAGGAAAGAAATTCATGCTCATTATGAGTAACATTTCCAATTAAAACTCATCATGAACAGCAGGCTTTATACCTTTTTTTGAACAATGTGAATCATTTTTGATGCTGGAAAATGCATTTCATATGCCTTCATTTTGTCACACAATGTCTACTTCACTAGAACTTTTTTTGTATTAGTAAACAAAACATCATCTGGCATTTTTGTCACTTCTTATGCTGGGGTGCTGATGAAAATAATGGGAATGCTCAGAGGTTACGGGACGTGGTTTATCAAGGTATGTAGGTGACACCACAAAGTATAAGTAACACCATACAGCTGAATGATTGATCCCTGCTGCATATTTTACAGCTCCTTTCATTGCTTATCGAAACCTTTTAGGTAATGCACTCATCTCAGATACCATTTTATGTTTGAAAAGCTTTATAATTCATAATGAAAAGTTGCTTAGTTACCTCAAGTGAATCCATAGGTTCAATTATTCTCTGTGCAAATGGTTGGACTCCATTTTGACCAATGTTTATGGTGTTTGGCAATTTTTCAGTAGCTACTTTGCTCTGATATGATTAATTTATTGCATCATACTCTGCTTTGCATGTGTGGAGGCTAAATAATCTTAGTAGGCAGAAAGGAAATGAAAGACCTATATCTTTTGAACTTGGGAACATTTGAAACATAACATCACGTTAAGCATGCCGAAACCAATACCAGTTAGCCTTGATAAAGACAACTTGTATGTGCTGATGAGACCAGCCTTGAGACAGCCAGCCCTTCTCTTGTCCCATGCCCTGCCTTCTCTGCCTTCAGAGATCCAGGGAGGGAAGAAGCTGCAGCCCTAGAACTTATCAAATCAGATTCAATCACCAGGAAAGTCCTGGCATCCTCTCATCAATATTTTTTCCTATGGCTTTCATGGGCCTCTTTATTTGACAAAGTTACAAAAAACACACTCTCTTACTTATTAAATGGCTACACACGTGCTTGCCAACCATTTTCTAGAAATATGAGGAACATACATCTCTGTCAAATAAAGGAATGAATGAACTCAGGAGCTTTAAGTGTGGTGACTAACTGGCCTTCTGACCTTGGAAAAGTGTTTATCTCCCCTTGTCCTTAGAGGATTTCCTGATGCCCTTACACTGAAATTCTTGCATTCCTGATGTTTCTGATTCTATTTCCTTCAACCCCTTGCCACATCTCTTTTGACCAATGGTGTACAGTAGTGAAATGACTGCATAGGCTGGGAAGCCTGAAGATGGAAAGAGCATGGGTTTTGAAATCACACTAACCCAGGTTAGAATCACCATTTGGCAAATCGCTGGCTGGCAGACTTGGGAGAATCATTTAACCTCATACAGCCTCAATTTCCCTACCTGAAAAATTGGAATAACCATATGTATATCAAAAATGCATTAGAATTAAAATGAAATCGCTTGTGCAGATATACTGGGAATACTCATTTATTTTATCTAACACTCTTCTACTACTTTCTGAAGTACATGCCAGTTACTGCTGTAAGCATTCCATGTACCAATGAGGTAGTTGCTATTACGATCTCCATCTCACAGAGAAAGCAACTGAAGAACAAATGGATTAAGTAACTTGACCAGGGTCACACGGCTTGTAATTGGCAGAGGCAAGATAAAAACCATCAGGCTGGCTACGGAATCCGCACTCTCAACTACAATCCAAGGCTGCCTGCCATAATGATGGCTTCCATTAGTATTATTATTATGATGATCATTGTCCTCATCACGATTATTATCATGACTACAACCAGGGGCACTTGGAAGACCAGGAATCAAGTGGAGATAAGTGGCGCATAGGGTGCTAGTTAGGGACAGACCATCAGGGAGGCAAACCCAGGGCTTTCCTTTCATTTTGTATCTCAAAGCCTGTGGACAGACATTTATCACAAATGAACAGCCCAAAGCCAATCCCACAGCTCAGCATCCTCAGCTCTGTTGAACAGTAAGTGTTCATGTAGCCTGAGGGCTCAAGGCCATTGAAAGCCATTGCATCTTCATATAATGCTAAAATGTTAACTCTTGTGCAGATCTTCACCATACATTAGGTTGGTAAGGCAGCTCTTATGATAAAATTAATTTACAGAGGAAAAATATTTTATTAAAAGATGGCTCTTTTAGCCAGGCACGCACCTGCTGTCTCCACTATTAGGTAAGCTGAGGCAGGAAGATCACTTGAGTCCAGGAGTTGGAGACTGCGATGAGCTATGATTACCTGTGAATAGTCACTGCACTCCAGCCTGGGCAACATAGAGGGACCCCGTCTCTAGAAAAAAAAGAATAAAAGCTCTTTTTAAATACTCTTTCATTATGTAGATGGCAGCAACAAATTTTCTCTCTTTTTAAAGATGAAACGCTACTAAGCATCTTTCAAAGAAGATGGCAACGTTTTCCTCTTCTCAGAAGCAGGAAAATAATATGAAATTATCACTGTGGGAAAAAATAAAAAAGCTCACCTGCTACACTCATCAGCTAAGTTTATTTGAAAGAAATCCTAGCTTGTCAGCTTTGCTTTCCTCAACAAATGTCCCTGAAAGTAATGGGATTTAGGGATTTCAAGAAATGTGGAAGTAACTCTGTTATCTCGTCTTTATGGACAGAGGATGGGAAAGAAAAGGGTAGTAGTCCCATATTAAGGTCCATTGCTCAACCTTGAAAATAGAGACTCATACTTAATCACAGATTATTTTAATACTGTTCTTGTCAAAACAATAGGAAACCGTATAGAACACGTCTTCATTTTCTAAAGACTAAACAGAAAGAATAATTTAGTTAAAATTTTCATGATTTCACCACAATTCATTTCTTATAAAGAGCTATCCATATCTAGAAAAATTGGAAAATCAATTAAAAACAGTGAAATATTCCCAAAAGGTGCATGTAGGCACTTCTCCCCCACCCCTGCTCATTTATGGTAATCATAGGTGAATACATCCACTATGTCTATTATCCTCTGAGAGTGGATGGGTGCTTTTATCTTCCAACCTTGAAATACGTGAATGTAAAGCCATGATGTAACACATAGGAACACACCCTTTCAGGTACTTACATTTGAGACTAAATAAAAAGTCTCTGCAAATTTCATGAAATTATTTAAATACAAGGCACACTTGCAAACTACAATCATTTTGCATCCCAATGAAAGAATCTTAATCAAAATTGCAATATCTAGTTTTAATAGTACTGGATTACATTACAACAGTATTACTATTTCAGAATCTAAAAAATATATAAGAAGGCAAGAAAAAAATTTTTTTTAAATGTTGTAGTCCCAATAGGAGACTTTGCTATGTAGATTTAGGCATCAGGGAAGACTTTTCACATCAGAAATGTCAGCCACTTTCCCAGTTATAAGAAAGAATATTATGTGTACATTTTAATAATTCAGTTTACTAGAACCTTTTCTGATCCTCCTTCCTCTATTTCTAAAATAAACTATTTTTAAAAGCTTTATGTAGTAACCATGGAAAAAGAAAAAGGCATGTATTGATAATCTGAGATTGATGATTGGTGATTTTTTTAAAAAAAAATGGTATGTCAAAAGCATATGCTGTGCCTCATGGCCAACATGGAAATGTCAGGGGTTTAATTGGCAGCTCTGAATAGCAGCACCTGCAAACAGCTCAGGGCTTGTTCCTGTGGTCTGGCAACATTCTTACTTTATGCTTTAAATACAGGCTTATTCACTGGGACAGAAATAACTGACAATGGATGATTGATGATTGCCCATCACGCAATGGCTGACATCTACCATTCACCAGGTCTGTTTACGAGCGCACGCCCAGATTTCA
This sequence comes from Cheracebus regulus, assembly GCA_963574635.1. Classification (NCBI taxonomy): domain Eukaryota; kingdom Metazoa; phylum Chordata; class Mammalia; order Primates; family Pitheciidae; genus Cheracebus; species Cheracebus regulus. The sequence continues at coordinate 14,325 of CAUYQU010078463.1, read as the reverse complement.
TTAACAGGGGCATGACATCCAGGAGTGGGCCTGCCACAGATGGCCAGTCAGTAATCTAGCTCAAAACACCCAGAAGAGACCAAGATTTGTTAATCAGGAAAAGCAGATTGTTTCAGATTCAGTATGCCTTACAAAGATGATTTTCAAAACTCCCTTTCCTTTTTTTCTGCTTGTGTTCTTCTGTTTTGTCAATGTGTTTGGTTTCATGTTCAATGTCAGGTTACATTTCTCTGATTCTTATTCCATGCTGACTTTGCATTTGAAAGATGAGATGGCAGAAAGAGATATACAAGGAAGTATATTTCTAATTATTAATTTATAACACTCTAATGTCTGGGGGACTATTCAAGCTTTGATTATAGTCAACTTTACTATTTCAATTAGGGGAGCAAAAAAAGTGCAAAGAAATAAATCCACAGTGCATATACATGAATAATGTGGATTTTCACACCTGGACATTCATCAGCCCACAGTGCGTCTCCAGGTACCGCCAAAAAACACAACAGCAAATGTGGTATATTGCAGAGAGCACTGGTGTAACAAACCTTTCCAAATAAACACTGCTAAATTAGAGCAGCTTTGCACCATTCAATAAAATAGCCCATAGTATCTTGGGCTGACATGTTGTAGTGTGAGACTAACATTTAGTTTTAGCTTTCTTCTTCCTGCTTCTCCTCCCCAAGGTCTCTTTTTCCCAGCTACAATGTTTTGCAGCACACCTATACCTCGATTATTATTTTTCTCCAGTTAAGGATTAATCTTCTGTGATGCACTTACAAACCTTTTCATGGTTAGTGACTGGACCATGGGTTTATTTGTTTACTTGTTGGGGGTTTTATTTTTTTGGTCTACCCTTTGGACAGTGGCCATTCCTACTGTTTGGGAAAAGTGATGTCTTTGTCCTAGGTAATGGGGTCTTCCTCTAGAATTTTGCTCATTGCCTTTTCAACCACTTATGAACTTATTTCTGCAAATGGTTGTATTATAGACATTTCATTAGCAAAATCTGAATAAAGCAGCCTATTTGTTTTTAGCCCTTTCTGAGTTTCACTGTATTCTCCCTGTCATTTCACTGAGAGAAAAGCTAGACCAAGGGAAGTCAGGCAACTGGCACCACATCCCACAACTTTAGCTAACACAAGAGCCCCTTCAAGCATCCAGGACTCACATGCAGCACTGGAGGGATCTTTCCACTGGGCTGTTTGGCTGTGAAGCTTGTAGACTAAATGGCATGGATCACCTGCTTATTGGGGTCTTCAACGAATATGCAACCATAGCCGGAGAATGGCTATCTTGTCAAAGTCCTAATTCAACCCCAAACAGAGTGCATACCAGTGAACAAATACGGAGTCCCAAACATGTGCCAAAGGCATTTAGATCATTACTCGTTGCCATTCAGATCATTACTACAACGTAAGAAAGATCTGCCCTGCCTCTGAAATTGCTACCTTTGAATACACATCCATCTTGGCTTTCAAAGTACTTTTTGTTTTGTTTTGCTGTACAATCTGCTGTCTCTCCTTTTAATTGCATTCAGTTTTACAATTTCTCCCAGAAAAAGCAACAAATTATAATATGTTTTAGCATAGAAAGAGGCAGGTGTTAGCTAAGATATAGAAATCCTAGTTTTAGCCTTGATAATTCATACAGTTTGTTGGATCTCAATGTAAAGTCACCAGACTGGGTGTATGATCTCATCATTTTAGGCTTTCTGAAATTTGCATGGGATCATGTGACCAGATTTGCACTTTGAGCTTGCAAATGGCAAAGGGTTGGCAATAATTGAAATGGTTGTGTTGTAGTCTTGTGTCTAAGGAAATATGGTCCAGTGATAAATCCAAATGAATTGAACATGGGAAATTCATTTGGATAAGATCATCTGGAAAAGCAGCCAGACTCCTTGGCGTTGCATGGGATCATATGACTACAGATGTCTGTACATTTACTAGCGTGTTTGGGCAAGTCGTTTAACCTCTCTGTTTTTCTGTTTTGTTGTTGTTGTTGTTGTCGTTGTTGTTGTTGTTTTTAATCTAAAAACTTAGGATAATGTCAGTATATATCTAAAGGTCATTGTGGGGATTAAATGAGGTAATTCATATAAAACTCATCACAATATTTGGGTCATAGCTAGGTATCCATATTCTTATTTCAGGAAATAATTGTTTTGCAAAGGCTAAGAGTTATGGAACAACAGCAACAGCAGCAAAGGCAGAAATTAGAGAAATATCCAGAAGCAGATTCTCCTCTAACAAACACTGGCATTTCAGAACATATCTGAAACAAATGTTTGCTCTTGAGATGAGTAGATGCCCCAGTACTGAGATCATCTTCGTTTCCATGGAGGTGGCATTTGCAGTCAAAATATCCAATTACATCTGTGAAAATACTCCTCCAATTGTTCTGATGTGTTTGTGAGTGTCTCTGTGTATGCTGTGTGTATGCAGGACTTTCTTTCAGGTTCAGAGATAGTAAGGGGCAGTATCATGTAGACCAAACAAGATACTGAATATTTTCATCCCTACTGGTTGTTTTAGGTAGGAATAGCTCTGGCCCAACTCTGTTGACTGTAGTTTCTGAGCTGTTCTCATGGTGCCTACCGGGGAGTTGCTGTTTGTTTTCCCAGGAATCTGCCAAGTATAGTGGTGTATGATGGAACATGCCACTTCCCTAGCTCTGGAATCTGAGTATGAGTTGAGAACAATGATCATTTCTGCTAATGAGTAATTAAAAACAATTTCAAGACTATCTCTAACTTCTGCATTTGTAAATGCTACCCTCTCTTAAGTGCTATACTGAGGTTCTTTGCTAAGGCTCAAAGTCATCCACTTCTCTCTCTGACTCCAAATTTAATCTATCAGGTCTTCCTTTTTAGTAGTTCTCCTATTTATTTTATTCTTTCTGGTTCCACTTTCCTAGGTAAGAATCACATTATCTTTCATTAGACTAGATAATGACCACTCATACAGCCTTACAGAGATTCTAGTTTCTCTCTCTTGAAATCCCTAACCCAGCCTCCAAAGTACCACGAGAGTAATCTTTCTTAAATCACAAACTTTTCTTATGGTTCACCATTGCCCACAGAATAAAAGCCAAGTTTCTTTGTATTGCACAAAAGGCTTTGCATGATTTAGTTCCTGACAGCATGGCCAGCCTCATCTCCCTTCTCTTGTTGCCTGCGTTCTAACTACACCAAGCTGTTTGAAGTTTTATATCTCTCTCTTGCCTTTTTTTTCTCACTCTGGTTTCATTCTTCAATTTTCTTCTAAATATTATTCCCTGTGTACAAATCATCTTCCTCTTGTGACTCTAGCATGCCTCTATTAGTATTTTAAGATTCTGCTTAGCTTTTCCTTGACTTCTACAGAAAAAAAAATGGTCCCATCTTCCTCTGGTCTACTTTTGTACAGATACACATGAAATCTGTACACTGGATGGTATTTGTTTGTTTTACATCTCTTTAGTACATCTTTGAAAGTGGGACCATTTTGTTCATTTTCATTTCCACGATCATTATCATGGCATTTAGGTATAAGGTAGATATCCAATGTGCATTGTGAACAGTACTTGCACTGAAAACTTTAGAAATATCAATAATGACTAAGAAGCTTTGAGCTTTTGGTTTTATGTGGTTCAGTCTCTAATTGTTGGCAGATTGCTATAGTCCTGTCCTTTTGTACCATTGTTTATTTTATATGAAAGTGACTTTTCCTCTTATTTCAGAGGGAGGAGAACATACAAAACAATTACTAAGGAGAGAATATCTAAAATAATTAAGGAACAAACTCTGAGTACTTGAAAACAAACATATGTCATCACCTCTCAAGATGGGCATATCTGGAAGGCCAGTATTATTCTTATTGCTGCAGTGGAGTTCTCATGTCCTGCATACCCAAGCCTCTTGAAGCTTATAGAGTAGAAAATTCCTCACAATTTTCATCAAGAACCATTATATTAAAGGGAACCATCATTCAGCTATAACAGATTGCTTTGGAGTATAGTGTTTTCCATCTTGAGAGCAAACATTTCTTCAATCATTTTTTTTTAAAGGGAGAAAGTAAGTAGTTATTTTGAATGCATGTATTTAATGCAAATAAAGTGACTTTGGATGTTTGGGGAGCTGATACAATACTAAGTCCAAAACAACTTTGATTTAAAAATTGAACATTGGCAAGTGATCCATCAACACTGGCCTCTAATTGCTTTAGTGTCTTGACTAAACAAAAATGGTATTTTAGTGGCAGAGACATTTCACCTTGAAAAGTAGCCATGGAGCATGCCCAGTGACTACAAGGATGTTTTCCCTGGAAGACATAATCCATACGCTCAGCTTCATGCACATATTGGATACTGCATGCCTGTGATTGACATAGGCATTTTAATTTAAAAATGTGTTTCAAAGTGCCTAAACATATGTTTACACACTATAGCTATTGAGTAGTATTACACAGAAAAATGCAAATGAAAATCTTGAAAGAAAACTTGACTCTGTGCATGGCCACACAATGGAATATAATGGAAACCAGAAAAGGAGAGGACTTGTGTTATTTTGCAGGCAAGGAGAAAAAAGAAAAAAAAATCCTTTGACAATTTAGTCATGTTAAAATTGGGAGGCAATACTGACATAAGAAATACAGTCGATGTTAAGACAGTAAAGTCCTTCTTCATCACAGCAGGTCTAGACAGCTCCCACAGCCATGTCTGCCCTCTCACAGGGGGATGTGTGGCCCTTCTTAGAGGGTGGTATGAGCTCCAAAGAGAACGTCAGTGCAGGGTCTTAGTTAATTTCCTTTTGCCCATGTATCTGTGTCATAGTGGTTTTAAATTTGCTAGGAGGCAGGTTAATGGGGAGAGCCTTAGGTACACAACACTGCAACTCACCAAACCTCAAGCCAAAGTGCTCACCTGACAGAGAACACATGTGGTCCCTTCCTGGCGGAGACTTTGGGCCAGAGTCCAGCCTTATGCACCCCTCTTTCTGTCCCAGAAGGAGCTTCACCGTCTTGCATGATGTGGTGTGCTTGGCCAAGACTGCTTCTTGTGGTGCGTGTGAGGTGTTCAACTGTCCAAAACAAACAGAGATTCAGCTCTCCTCTGAGTGTCCTGTGGAAATGGTGGTGACAGACATTGGATGGTTCTAAATGCAAATATCAGAATGTCTAAAATAAGATTCATAAAACATAATCCAAGTGGGATGCTGTACTTCAAGCATATAGTCTGTGCCCCAATTATTTATTGCAAATAATGAGTGAGATCTGATCTAGCCTCTCCTCCAGAGGCAATACAGTCAATTTCTTTTCTTTTTCTTTTTTTGTTTTTGGAAATGGAGTCTCACTCCATCCCCTAGGCTGGAGTGCAGTGACACGATCTCGATCTCAGCTCAATGCAACCTTTGCCTCCCAGGTTCAAGTGATTCTCTTCCCTCAGCCTCCCAAATAGCTGGGATTATAGGCATGCACCACCACTTTGTCAACCAATTGGAGGACAATTTTGTCCACCTAATTAAAAATTAATTTAAAAATTTTTTGTAGTAGAGATAGAGTTTCACCACGTTGGCAAGACTGGTCTCAAACTCCTGACCTCAGATGATCCACCCACCTCAACCTCCCAAAGTGCTGGCATTACAGGCATGAGCCACCACCCCTGGCAAATATGGTCTATTTATTATGAACTCCTGTGACACTGTTGATTTGTCTATATCAGTGGTTCCCAATTAGACAGGAGCCTGGCACTGTGATGGCCTGAGGAGAAGGGTGACAAAAAAAATCCAGGATTGCACCCCTGCTATCAGCCAAATGGGGGCTTCTTTTGCTGAAACCTTGGATTTTTAATAGCAGTGATAGCCTCTGAGAATCACCTTGGGGTTTTGGGGGAAGTAAAGTTGAAAAATGACCCTTGGATACTAAACTTGTTTAGGGCAGGAATGTGGTTTACTATAACTTCATTGTGGGTGAGAACAGTTGGTCAGAAACATTTTACTATACCTCCACTGAGGATCCAAGCAAAATTGTCCTCCAATTGGTTGACAATGTGAAATTTTTCATAGAGCTTCAGATGCAGTCTTCTGGTCTCAGGATCTGGAAGACGAGGCTCTTGTTCCAACTTTGGGCCACTAAAGAGTTTTCAAACCTTGATATTTCCTCCTGAAACGGCTGTAGAATCCTTAGCTCCACTGCACTGGAGGACTAATGGAGGCAGGTTTTCTGAAAATATGAAAGTACCTTTTTAGATTCCACCTTCTTCATTTGTAAAATGATGTTAGCAATGCAATATTACCAAAATGATGTTACAAAGATGATTTCTAAGGCTCCTTCTGTTCTGTCACAAATCACTCCATGATTCTGATTATCATTCTCTTAAGATTTTCTGTTATTGTTCTGGCTTACTTGAAAGAATATTTCTTATATAGTTAGAAGCTGATCATTTTAAATTATCTTTAGACAAATGTTTCTTTCATGTGGTGCACCGTTTTCAAATGCAATTTGGGGCCACTTTTTTCTTGTTGGAGCTGAGATGGATCACCGGGGTTTGCCCCTAATATTCATACACACAAGCAAACCAGGGTCTGGGAGATTTATAGCTTACATCCTCATCCTCATCATCTTGTTATTTTTTTTCCCCTTCAGATTTAATATAGCAGACCACACTAACCTGGCTTAAGAACTTTTCAAATATAAATGATCTAAATGTTACTTTACTTGGCAAAACAAAGGCAGAGTAAGTAATTTCCTCAAATCTCTCTTCAGGCATGCCTTATAAGGAAGATTTTCTTTCTGGGGGGATTTAGACTCTCATTAATCTATTTCTTCTTTCAACAATAAAATGAAAAATGGAATGTGATTATCAAAATGGATAGTCTGGTGTGGACCTGATAACATGCTTTTGAAAAGTGGTTTACATTTGACATCGGTTAAGCTCCTTGGGCCAAGGCATCTCAGGTCTGCTATGTGGGGCCTGGACTCCACTCCCAGCGTGGTCACAAATATGCTTTATTGGTTTCAAAGGCCTCTCAAGCCAGTTGGAAGGATGAATGAATTCCTAGGGCAGTAAGTATTAAGTCATCTGCAGAACTATAAATATCTCCTTACTCTATCTTATGGAGATCTTACACAAAGACATTTTTGGCAGTATGATTTTTCCTTAAACTAGAAATATATTTATTTTAAATTTGTATTATTTTACACATTTTTATACATGGTACAAAAGGTATATAGTATAAAATGAACAGTAGAAATTTAAAACTTGATACATCTTTCTCTGTGCCCTTTGGCATGCATAATTATAGAGTCTGACTGCTTCTTCTGCAGGGATTTTTTAACAGTCTTGAAGGAATGGAAAATCCTGTGTTTCTTGTAATCACAAGGACAATGGAAGTTAAAAAAGCCAATGTACAACTTCAAAATAATCATTTCAAAGTAATATTCAGAATGTATAGAGTAGCTTAAAGAAAAACAGTAAGCTGACAACAATCCACCTTATAGTATTCACTGGTTTTAAAACCTGTGCTTGTAATTAAAAGTGAGATTAGTGAAAGTGACTGAATCCATGCTAAGGCAGATGTGGCTGAGATATAGATGTCATACATATTCCACTCAACTCATTACAAATTTCTTGATCACCCCTCACACTCTTCATTCCATTCTCTCAAAATCAGATTTGTGGACTAAACCATGAAATAAGTTATCCTTTCCTAGTGTTCTTTAATCAAAGTGGAACCCAGTACTGCTCGATACATAAACCAGGAAGAGAGGATTCATATGAAACTAAGCACTTTTAGCCCTTATTAAGAATAAGAGCTGGTGATGTTTCTCACATTAAGGTACCAAGAAAGAAAAATGTAGCCAGGGGCCAGCTGCAAACCAGATTCTTAGGATCCATACTCAGAGATGGTGTCTCCATAGATGCTGGGTGGACTCACAGCACTATACCTTTACAAAGAGGCTCCCACCTGATCCCAGTGATAATATCGTTGGCCTGAATTTTGAGAGCCAGAGAAGACCGTGCTTCCCTGAAAGGGTTATTCCTGGATTTACATCACTGTATTTAAGTCCAGGAACGCAATTCCTCCTGCCTCCCACTACATCCCAAGACACATGAGCACATCTGAATATGATTTCCTTGTTGCACTGAAAAGTTCTAAAGTCCAGAGAGAAGTGACTTGTTTGAAATCATAAGCAGAAAGGGGCAGAGCCAACTAGGAAATCCAAACCTCTATACATAGCAACAGATATCTCCCTTTGGCGGGAGGTCTTTTTGCACTGAATTCTCTAAAGGCACGTGCCAAATTCATGAGTGAGGGAAAAAGTGACAGTGGGTGTCAACTCTTCAGTCCTTTTTGTTACTTTCTTTTCATTCCAAGCCTGCTCACTGCTCCTCAGCCCAGAGCCCACTTTAAGGAGCTCCCTGGCTCTCGTGGCAAAGCCCCTCCTCCCCAGGCTCTCCTCACTGTTTGATGTCTCTTTCTCAGCAGAGCTCCCTGGAGAGCTGCTATACTCTATTTATTTTCAAAGTCTAACTGTGACACTAAGAGTCCCTAATGTGGCAACACTGATGTCAACAAAGGGAAAAAACAAATACCTGAAGGCATTCATAGCACAGCTGCTGCATTGGGTGGGACCTTTCTAGCTTCTCGGGTACAGTTGTGCAACTTCTACCTTTTATTTTATGTAAACACAACTAAACCGGCTCTCCCCACCAGCATCCATCAGATACCCCTCAATCAAAGAGCTGCCTACAGGCAGCAAAGCAGAATCACTAACTGGGGGATTTTGTTTTTTAATTCACTTGGGGAAGGATCCTGAGATTGTTTTTTTCTCTCCAAGTGATAGGTAGCCCTCTTGCTGATTTCTGCCCAAGCCTTGTTTTTGCTGACCCAGAATGTTAATAAAATAAAGGTAACTCAGAAACAGTGTTCTAGGGTGTGGCTGAGAACAAAGGTTTTTAAAATGTTTTAATCTAGTCTAAAAGGCAGTTCCACTACTTTCATTATAGTAAGTTGAGACGTGTATCATGTTTTCTACTCCTGCATCATTTCTCTGCTGAGGTGTTTATATCTCTTTACAAAGTCTCATTGTATACCCAAGTGAGAAAGAATCTCTTCATCTCCCCTCCTCTGAGCAGTACTTCTTAAGTAAGACTACACTGAAGACTTAGCAATTATTTGCATAATTAGAAAATTTGGTAACAGTTACTCATTCAATTTGATCAATATATCCATTATTCAAAATAACCAAGGAATTGCCAAATCTCCATTAAACTTTTTGCTTGACATAGCTTTGCAACAGAATATAAAACTAAGGGTATTTGTGCATGTGTGTGTGTATAAACAAGGCCAAACTACTGAAGAGGTTTGCCCAAGGTCATGTAATAGTTCCTTGCCATTTCCTTTATTGTCTGGCCTCAAATTCTTTTTTAGTAGAAAGCAAAGGAAGAGAAATGACGCTGTCTTCCAAATTTCATTATAAAAGCTTCCATTTAAAACAAAATGTATTGCATATGATAATTGCAACCAGGGCCAGTGAGGGCAGTGGTTTTCAGCCTTGTAAGAATTGTGGGACTCCTCTTAAACATGCTGACTTCAATGAACCCCTGGTCCTCCAACTAGGCTGTGAATAATAGGACATTAAAAAAAATGGTTATGTGGCTCAAAACACAAATACATTTAATGTTTATTATTTTTTTTAACAAAATTCACATTTATTTAAAAGTAAATTTTATTCATTTTTTTCTTTTTAAAAATTCTTTTGTTCTTTCCACTTTTATTCTTTTTTTTTTTTCTACCCAGGTAAGTTCCAGAACCCACATATTTTCATTATAGTAAGATGAGAAGTAATATTTTTCTTAACCAAAAATTTATGGTACTAGTTATGTGTTACAATAGTAGAGTGTTCTCTGTTTTCTCTGAAGTCTAAGTTTGAGTTCTTATACACAAAGCTGTTTAGAAAAACAAAAACACTACTGTTAATTAAAACCTGTCCTCCTCATCTCCAAACAAGCTGTTGAATTCTAATGTTGTTTTCTTATGTTGCTGTTGTTTCAAACCTGCTTGTGGGTTTGACACACCATCTGTCCCTTCTTGATAGGTGTCAAGGAGTTCAGTGGACTTCCGCTATGACAATGAGGATGAATGAAACTTACCAAAACTTTCCCATTTCAAGCCTGGGGCCAACCACTTTACGGCTATTATGTCATCCTGCCCGAGAAGGTAGAAATTATTAGCTTCGTCTTACAAGTGAAAAATTAACCTTGGAAAGGTCAAGGACTTGCCCAAGTTGACCTCGACTGGGCAGTAGAGAAAGCGCCAAAAGTCCAGCATCCAGATTACCTCTTCCATGCTGCACTGTTTCGCGGGCAAAGCACTTACTTTTTTTTTTTTTTTTTAACCTCACCCAAGTCTCACAAAGAATTATCATTCCCAGTGCTGAAGGTGGGGGCTGATGGGAGGTGTTTGGGTCATAGGGATGGATCCTCGATCCCGCATGGCTTGGTGCTGCTTTGCAATAGTGAGTGAGTTCTCCTATGATCTGGTCATTTAAAAGTGTGGGGCACCCCCCAGCCACTCTTACTCTCTCATTCTTCTTTTTGCCATGCGCAGAAACACTTTTGATTCACATTAAGGTTGCGATCCTTCTAATAGTCTTCTTCCATCACTAACATTAACTTAACAGAGGATATTTGGTAAATACTATTAAAAATATGTAATTATCCATTAAAACATTCAGATTAAATTTAAAATCCATTTTACCCACACCCATGAAGTTTGTAGAAAATACCCAGTTACTGAGGAGCTATTACTTAGCTCTTTGAATGTTAATTACTCTCAGGACTGTGATTTGCATGGACAAAGCTAAAAAACAATGGAGAACAAAGTAGATGTTCAGCAAAGAAAAGAGATGGTTTCCTCACCCTTTCCCCTTATTTTTCCTTTTCTACAGGTCTCACATTATCAAACAAGGGTATGTATCATGTGCAAAGAACAGACAGCAAGAGAGATGAAATGGGCATCTTTCTGGAAACGGAGCCTAGCTTTGAAACTTACACCTCCAGGTTGATGCTTCACTTGCCAGTACACATGTCTGAGACCAGTTCTCTAAGAAGAATACTGAATAGCATGAATATAGCTTCTGGATTTCCTTCCTTGGCAATGAGATGGTACCCTTGGGATAGATCATCCAGCCTTGAGCTTTTCTGTAAATCCACTCAGGAGCCAGACTTTGGGCTCTGAAATATATCTGTTCCTTCTCTATCAACAATATTCACGTAGTGTGCACCAAAAGTCTTGGCACACAGTATGGAGCCTGAGTCTTCTCCGGGAGCTACAAATAAGGGAGGTCTTCCTGTTAAACTCATTACTTTTACAAAGGCTCACCAGTCGTTTTTCCGAAAATAATTTCCTTTTATGTATGTAGAGTTGAAATATTACACTAACAATTCCCATACTTGTTCCAAAATTTTTCACAGACTTGCCATACCTAAACAACTTTCTCCTTATAGTCTCAAAGATAGGACTACATATATCATCCCTATGTAGCAATCTTAAAATTTGAAAACTTTTTAAGAGAGGGAATCATCTTCCCCTAATAAGAAGAGCCATACCAACCATAATTCCTCAATTTCTTTTACTTTCTAATCCAAATGAACATATAGATGAAAGGTGTTTTTTAAAATGCAGAGTAGGTGCAAGATTTTTCATCAGAGGTAAAGTATTTGACATGTCCTTGGTCATGAAAGAAATCCTCAAAATTAAGATTTCTTTTTACATTCCATCTTTTTATAGCCAACTATCCACATGCCCACCAGAAAAAAATACCAGGATGGATTCTTTTTAATTTAATGAAAGTAACTGATATTTTTAGAGTTTTTCTGATATACACAGAAACTACTGAAATATACCTATTTTATATACATATATATCTGTGTGTGCGAGTGTGTTTATGTGTGTGGATACATCTTCAGCTCAAGTAGCAACAGTGACCTCTAGCGTGTCTTTTAAATTTTCTCCCTCTACAACTTTAACTCATTGTTTCTTTAACCTCTAGGGCATTATTATTTAAGCAGAATGTTCCAGTTCATATTTGGTCTGATTTCTCTATTGACTCTATATGCTGAGAACTGATTCTTGAGAAATCTTCTTTGATCTTGGTAATGTACGATAAAGTAATTGTGCCTTCATTAATGACTGTAATTATAGTACATAAAGCTGTCATTTAAATGAATAATTATCCCTCCCCCCCTCAAAAAAGGTTGTTTAACTTCAGCTGAATAACTCTTCGAGCTATACACTATGAGCATCCACACGCAGTCATGTATTGTTTGCAAGAGTGCTCATTTCTCTTTGATGAGATCGCCCCCCTATTCTTTTTTTTAATTAAAATTAACTTAAGAGAGAATCAAAGAATCCATCCAGCAAAACATTTTTTTTTTTTTTAATTTTGGGGATTTTGCCCCAGACGTGTGCTGATGTCAGGACAGAGTCCACAAGAATGAAGTGGCCTGGCTCTGGCGGCTTGTGTCAGCACTTCTATTCCAAGTTCCTCTTTTCAGGAGTTTATAACATTGCAATAAAATTTATTATGGGCTGGGACTTGGCATACAGGAGCCTGGGCTAACACTGTAAAGTAGTTTGGAGTTTTTTTCTTTTTTTTTTTTTCCAAGCAAGTGTTCAAATCTGTTGGGTCCTGTTTCCTTTTTGAGGGAGTTCAAAACAAAAGCCTGCTCTCATCTGGTCAAATGGCCTTGGCTTCCCTTGGTCTTGCTTTCCCTGTTGGGTGTTAAAGGCGAATTGAAAAGGGTCCCCTACCTGCCCTATGGTAAGCTCTTTTAGGATGAGTTGGAAAGAAACAGACAAAAAGTAATAAAGAAGTAAATGTTTCCTGTAAATGAAAAAGGCCCTTAAAATTGTAATTATTGGAAAAGATCCTCCAGGGCAGGCGAGGGAAACATGAAAAGGTATTCGAGAATGTTTTCTATAATTGGGTGATCTTCTGTGCCCCCCAACAGCTGGGCTTGTTGGCAAACAAGAAGCTGTATGTGGAAAACATGCTCCAATCTGTGTAAACTAAGCAAGACATAAAAATAAGCATCATCCCCAGGTTAAAAAACAAAACAAAACATGCAGAACATAGACCCCTGGAGAATCAGGCAGGAGGATTTGAGTATGTGGTTATGAGTCTGTGCAAGCAGACCTGTTTGATAATGTGGCATATAGAAAATATACACTACACATTTATATTTAACATATACCTCATTGTGCATGCCTCCCTTGCTGTTGTCTTCTTGTTATTGCCCACGATAATCTGTCTCCACAACAATTCCGAGATGACACCTGTCCAGAGAAAGCACAAACAATTGAATCAGAAAAGTGATTAATCCCATGGTAGGAAATTAATTAGGGCTGCATATAGCTCAATAAAGAATTTCAGAGTAAGAAGGAACTTAGAGCATTGCTTGACCAACCTCTCTTGGATTTTTATTTGCAAGTGAATAAAGTCCAGAATGTCAGCTTTTCCATGTCAGAGCTGATATTCAACTAGAACACACAGTACATCCTTACAGGTTGTTAATGGGCAGCATGTGTTCTAACGAGACAGTGCCCAGCCTGGTTGATGTTTTTGGATGCTTTTGAATATCACTGCTACCTGCGGTCACACTTTGAGTTTGTGGCAATCAACTACATCCTGGGTTTCTCTGCCAGTCATCAGATTGTTGATTCCAAAGTTTATAACTTTATAGATTTACTGCAAATGCTTTCTTAAACAGCCCCTACTTAACTGCTTTGGACGATCAGACCCACCTGATTAGCAAATGCTCTCTGTTCACAGCATAAAATCCTCCATAGGATGAATGCTCATGTTTTCTCATCAAGGACCAATGGAATCTACAGTTTGTCCCTAAACCTGCTTATGGCATTGTACTTTTTATTTATTTATTTATTTTGAGATGGAGTCTTGCTCTGTCCCCCAGGCTGAAGCGCAGTGGCACAATCTCAGCTCACTGCAACCTCTGCCCCTTGGGTTCAAGCAGTTGTTCTGCCTCAGCCTCCCAAGTAGCTGAGACTACAGGTGTGCACCACTATAGTCTCACCAGGCTAATTTTGATATTTTTAGTAGAGACAGGGTTTCATCATATTGGCCAGGCTGGTCTTGAACTCCTGACCTCAGGTGATCCGCCCACCTCGGCCTCCCAAAGTGCTGGGATTACCAGCGTGAGCCACCATGTCTGCCCATCATTGTACGTTTTAATATAATTATGTCATTTAACAAAATATGAAGCTATGAATGTATTTTCATGAGTCTATGAAAATGTAGCCAAGTGCATTGAAAGACTTAT
>CAUYQU010078458.1:0-22278 GCA_963574635.1 Cheracebus regulus | reverse complement strand
GCCTTGATTGAAACACAGTACCACTTGGAATAAGCAGGAGGAGGCTATGAAAAGGAATACAATGAAAAAGTGACATTCTGAAACTCGTCAGACACGCCACTGCCTTCCAGCCTCTGAACCTGAGGGCTGCTCAACTTTGGGTTTTTTTGTTGTTTTTTTTTTAAATTAAGATCAGGTTTCACCATGTTGGCCAGGCTGGTCTTGAACTCCTGACCTCAGGTGATCCACCCACCTCGGCCTCCCAAAGTGCTAGGATTACAGGCGTGAGCCACCGCGCCCAGCCAGTTTTTTTTTTTTAGATGGAGACTCACTCTGTCACCCAGGCTGCAGTGCAATGGCGTGATCTCAGCTCATTGCAACCTCTGCCTCCCAGGTTCAAGCAATTCTTCTGCCTCAGCCTTCTGAGTAGCTGGGATTACAGGTGCCTGTCACCACGCTCAGCTAATTTTTTTGTATTTTTAGTAGAGACAAGGTGTCACCATGTTGATCAGGCTGGTCTCGAGCTGCCTGCCTTGGCCTCCCAAAGTGCTGAGATTACAGGCATGAGCCACCATGCCTGGCCTTAATGTCTTCTTTAACAAAGTGAGCAGGCCTGGCATGGTGACTCACGCCTGTAATCCCAGCATTTTGGGAGGCTGAGGTGGGTGGATCACCTGAGGTCAAGAGTTCAAGACCAGCCTGGCCAACATGGCGAAACCCCATCTCTACTAAAAATTACAAAAATTAGCCGGGCGTGATGGTGGGCACCTGTAATCCCAGCTACGCGGGAGGCTGAGGCAGAGAGAATTGTTTGAACCCGGGTGGAAGTTGCAGTGAGCCGAGATCGTGCCACTGCACTCCAGCCTGGGTGAAAGATCAAGACTCCATCTCAAAAAAAAAAAAAAGTGCAATTTAGTCATCATTAGCTGAGATAAAATCTCACTTTGTTCAGAGGGACTGACCAATCTTTGAAAAGGGAAAGATGTTCTCAGTTCTCCCCATGTGACTCATAAGGGTTCAGTGCCAAGTTTCTCACCTCACCATTAAGTCACTGACCACACCTGCAGGCTGAGTGCACCGCCTCCAGGATGAAGTGTGCGTTCTCAGCATCCTCCTGCGGCGCTCCAGCCTGGGGAGTGCCTCCACGTCCAGCCTGGAGCCGCCTCCCCGCTCCACCTCCCCAGGGCATGGCACGGACAGCCAGAGTGGGACACTCATGATGGCTGATATTTTTAGTGCCTCTCTGTGCCTTCAGAAATGCCTCCCACGCTCGGGAACTCCAATGCCTGCTTCTCTCTCCTGCTGCCCTCCTACTCATTGCCCATCTCTGCTCAGATACCCCGGCGGATCACCGTTCAGTAGACATTTCCCAGGCCCTCCCTGGTTGTGGGCGGGAGTCGGCTCTGGAGTTTGCTGCCCGGAGCCTGCCTCCTGCTAGCTGGGCAACCCGGGCAAGCTTCTCCACCTTAGTCCTTCCCATCCGAAAAGTGGGGATAGGAATGGCACCTTCCTCAAGGGTGTTGGCGAGGGTTAGACTGGTCGATAAGCTAAGTGCTTAGAACACGTTGACCCTCTGGGACATCTCAGGTGCTGCTGTTGTCTGTCAGGCCAGGGGGCTAAGGCTTCTGCTTTCATGGGGGGATGGAGTGACCTTCTAGAACCTACTGCAGATAGAGCTTCAGCTTCACCCTCTGCATTGAGCGTGACCCCTGGGGGTATGGGTTAGATGGTGGTTGACTTACTTTTTTTTTTGAGGCAGAGTGTCACTCTGTTGCCCAGGCTGGAGTGCAATGGCGCAATTGTAACCTCCGCCTCCCGGGTTCAAGCAATTCTCCTGCCTCAGCCTCCCAAGCAGCTGGGACTACAGGTGCCCACCACCACGCCCAGCTAATTTTTGTATTTTTAGTAGAGATGGGGTTTCATCATCTTGGACAAGCTGGTCTTGAACTCCTGACCTCGTGATTCACCCACCTCAGCCTCCCAAAGTGCTGGGATTACAGGCATGAGCCACTGCGCCCCGCCGACTTACTTTCTTACTGGCGCTTCTTCCTTACAGCCTGGGGGCCTGGGACATCAGAGAAGCCTGTGTCCCACTCATCTTTGACTTCTTCTTCTTTTTTTTTGAGACGGAGTCTTGCTCTGTTTCCCAGGCTGGAGTGCAGTGGCGAAATCTCAGCTCACTGCAGCCTCCACCTCCCGGTTCAAGGGATTCTCCTGCCTCAGCCTCCCAAGTAACTGGGATGACAGGCACACACCACCACGCCTGACTAATTTTTGTATTTTTAGTAGAGACCGGGTTTTTCCATGTTGGCCAGGCTGGTCTGGAACTCCTGACCTCAGGAGTGATCTGCCCACCTCAGCCTCCCAAATTGCTGGGATTACAGGTGTGAGCTACCGTGCCTGGCCGCCTTTGACTTCTATGCACCCACCAGGAGTCTGGGCACAGCTGGTGCTTAGGAAACAATACCAATAAAGGAATCCCTGTGAGATACAGGCTGGGTGAAGGGACCGAGGCTTGGTGGCTAAGGAGGCCCAGCTCCCAGAATAGCAGAAGAGTTGGCATGCAAGCCCCAGCCTTCAAAGCCCGGCCTGGTGCCATCTCTGCTGCACTCATATGAAAAGACTTCAAGGGGCTTTCTTACTGGTACAGGCAGAGTCACTGACATGCATTTGTGGGTTAAGTTCAGGAGCAAAATGGAGCCCAGACCTTGAAGTCACAGACTGGGGTTAGGTCTACATGCTCCTATTTATTTACTAGGTGACCTTGGACAAATGTACTCCAAATTTACGCTGTAAGCCTCATCTTCCTCACCCAAGAAATGGACTGATGTTCCAATGATCTATTTCTGCATAACAAATCACCCCAAGATGTAGTCACTTCAAACCCCAAACACTCTCTTGTCTCTCAGGCACTCTGTGGGTCAGGAATTCAAGAAGGGCTCCACTGGGTGATTCTGGCCTGGGCTCTCCAGCTTGGGCTTCCTCCCAACATGGCAGTCTGAGGGCAGCTAAATTGCCCACTTGGTGGCCTGTGAGTCACAAACTCACCCAGGTTCAGAAGGGGGAGAATTCGACTCCAGACTTTTTGTTTTTGTTTTTGAGACAAGGTCTTGCCCTGTCATCCAGGCTGGACTGCAGTACTGCGATTTCGGCTCATTGCAACCTCCGCCTCCCCACGCCTGACTAATTTTTGTATTTTTTGGTAGAGACAGGTTTTCACCATGTTGGCCAGGCTGTAGACTCTAGACTTTGATGGGGCAGTGGAAAGGTGGGAAATTGGAAAGATACAAAAGCAGAAGAGTGTATGGGACAGGAGATTCTGCTGCAACCACCTTTTGAGAGATGCAGTCTGCCACAGATGACAACTCTCACATCCACTGGGAGGATTATAGATGTAAAGCAACCGAAATATCTTTTTTTTTTTTTTTTTTAAAGAGATGGGGTCTCACTCTGTCACCGAGGCTGGAGGGCAGTGGTGCAATCATGGCTGACTGCAGCCTCGACTTAATGGGCTCAAGCAATCCTCCCTCCTCAGCCTCCCAGATAGCTGGGACTGCAGACTTGAGCCACCACATCTGGAGCCAGGAATAGCTTACCTGTCCATAAGGGATCTTGTGGTGATCACAGCTGCATTATTGCAGGCTGGCTGGCCACATCTGTCCCTTCTCTTCCCATCCCACCTCGGAGCAAGTCACACCCTGTTTATGGCCTATAGGAATCAACTCACAGGAGACAGTTGGGAAAACCAAGAATCTATTGGTCCACTTGGAGTGGCCAACCATTAGGCAGGTATCAGTGAATGGGGCACTTAGCCCAGGACACATGCACAGGGGGAGGCACCTGGGACCAGCAGAGGATGTAGCCTGGGAGCTCAGCATTCAGAAGGGGCCTCTCCATCAAGCCAAGTGAGCCCGTGGGGCCACCCTCCCCCACTTCCTCCAGGAGGGAGGGATCCATCATCAGCATGGAGACTGGGAATCCTAGCAGCCTCTTCCAGATCCTGGCAGAGGCTGACTACTTGATATCGTCCCTCTTCCAAAGTAGTGGCACTTAATTAAGAATTTCTAGGTCAGGCATAGTGGTTCACGTCCATCTTCCCAGCACTCTAGGAATCTAAGAAGAACCACTTGAGTCCAAGAGTTCAGGAGTAGCCTGGGCAACATAGTGAGACCTGCCCCCGGTCTCCACCAAGAAAATAACTATGAGCAGAATGTGGCGGCATGCACCTGTGGTCCCAGCTACTCGGAGGCTGAGGCAAGAGGATCACCTGTGCCCAGAAGTTGGAGGCTGCAGTAACTTGTGATTGTGCCGTTGCACTCTAGCCTGGGTGACAGAGCAGTATTCTGTCCCTAAAATATAAAATAAAATAAAATAGTAACTAAATAATTTGAAAAAGGACTTACTACCTAAGAAATCTTTCTCCTGCACCCCAGGACCCCTGGTTTACTTTCACGTCTCAGGAAATAAGAATCAAGGAAAAGTCACTTTCCTTGAATGGAGGGAGGAAGGGAGGGAAGGCAGGCCAGACCCCAGGCCTCTGTCTCCTCCCTGTGTCGCAGCCATCTGGACAGAAGGGGCCTTCATTTAACTGCATGCCTCTTCACAGTCCTGTCACCCAGGGCTGCAGTCTTGTCCTGTGGTCTCTCGTGGCCTCTAACATGTGGATCAGGATCAGCAGTTCTGAAGCTGATGGTCCCCTTCTTTAAAATTGTGGTAAACACATGTGACATACAAATTACCATCCTGACCTTTTGAAGTGTATCGTTCAGGGGCCTTAGGAATGTTCACTGCCAGGTGAAGTGGCTCAAGCCTGTAACCCCAGCACTTTGGGAGGCCGAGGCAGGTGGATCATCTGAGGTCAGGAGTTCAAGACCAGCCTGGCCAACATGGTGAAACCTGTTTCTACTGAAAATACAAAAATTAGCCATGGTGGTGTGTGTCTGTAATCTTAGCTACTCAGGAGGTCGAGGCAGGAGAACTGCTTGAATTCAGTGGGTGGAGGTTGTAGTGAGCTGAGATGGCGCCTCTGCACTCTAGCCTGGGCAACAGAGGAAGACTCCCTCTCAAAAAATAAAAAAAGAACGTTCACATTGTGGCACAACCATCACCACCATCCATCTCTAGAATTCTTTTCCATCTTCCCAAACTGAAACTCTGTCTCCATTACACACTAACTCCCTAGTCCCCGTCCCTGAAACTCCCGACAACCACCAGCTACTTTCTGTCTCTGTGAATTTGACT
Source organism: Cheracebus regulus (assembly GCA_963574635.1). Classification (NCBI taxonomy): domain Eukaryota; kingdom Metazoa; phylum Chordata; class Mammalia; order Primates; family Pitheciidae; genus Cheracebus; species Cheracebus regulus. The sequence goes on along the minus strand of CAUYQU010078458.1, from coordinate 17,058 downwards.
GCTCTAGACACCTCGTGTAGGTGGAATCTTACAGTACAGTCAGACTCCCATGTTCATGTGCCCCGAATCCATGGATTCAACCACCCACAGATTTAAACCATTCCCAGGCCAGCCACGGTGGTGCACGCCTGTAATCCCATGTTGGAAACAGATGCTCGGTGCTGCAAAGAAAAATCAGCACTGAGACAAAGGATATCTCAGCAAAGCAATTTTTACTTCCTGGATTGCAGGAAGGGTACCCTCGCTAGCCATCTTGCCACAAGAGTACAATGAACAAAGGAAAACAAACATATTTATCCCTTATGCCTTTGGGGTCGTCCTTACTGCTATGTCTGATCTCTGTTGGTGGGAGCCAGACCTCACAGTCTAAAACCTGAGTGGCTAACAACCTAAAAGTTTTCTAAACAGGTAAAAGCAGTGGAGAGCTGGGACATGCCTGTGAGCACGTCCAGCATGGATACCTTGGTGAAAGTACAAGGACACAGAATGTGCTACGTGCCTGCAAGCATGGCATGTCTAACAGCTACATAGGATAGGGCTTCACAAAGAGTTACTAGCACATTTATTCTTTAACAAGAAAGAAATCTTTAAAGAGGAACTTTTCTACTTCCCACACTTTTGGAGACTGAGGTGGAGGATCACTTGAGCCCAAGAGTTTGAGACCCCCGTCTCTAGAATAAAAAATCACTCTTATTGTTATTATTTTTGAGACAGAGTCTTGCTCTGTCTCCCAGGCTGGAGTGCAGTGGTGAGACCTGAGCTCACTGCAACCTCCGTCTCCTGGGTTCAAGCAATTCTCCTGCCTCAGCCTCCTGAGTAGCTGGGATTACAGGTGCCCAACCACCATGCCAGACTAATTTTTGTATTTTTAGTAGAGATGGGGTTTCACCATGTTGCCCAGGCTGGTCTTGAACTCCTGACCTCAAGTGATCCGTCTGCCTTGGCCTCCCAAAGTGCTGGAGTTACAGGCGGATGCATCTGTAGTCCTACCTGGGAGGCTGAGGTTGGAGGATTGCTTGAGCCTGGGAGGTCAAGACTGTAGTGAGCCATGATTGTACCACTGCACTGCAGCCTGGGCAACAGAGTGCAACCCTGTCTCAAAAATAAATAAATAAATTCAGAAAAAACTTTTTACAAAGCTCCACAAAGCAAAACTTGAATTGAACGTGTGCTGGGTATTGCGTTGAATCCATGTAAATGAAGTGAGGCGTAGGCACTTTATTAGGTGTTGCGAGTCATCTAGAGATGGTTTAGAGTCTACAGGGGGATGTGTGCAGGTTATACGCAAACACTACTCCATTTTCTACAAGTGATTTGAGCATCCGAGGATTTTGGTATCCACAGGGGGTCCTGGAGTCAACCCTCTGTGGACATGGAGTGACGTGTGCGTTTGCCTCTTTGTGTCTGGCTGAATTCACTGAGCACAAGGTTCTCCAGGTTCATCCATGGAGTAGAATGTGTCAGAATTCTCATGCCCCTTTTTGTAACATGCATCTTATACAGCGTTCTTTTTGTTTGTTTGTTTGTTTTTTATTTGTTTAAGGAGCGGAAGGAAGGGAGGATACAGAAGGAAGAAGCTTCCCCATTCGGAGACAGAGGGAAGGAGGCTCTGAAGCCGAAAGAGGAGATCCCCCCAGCCCTCTTTACTCTCTCTCTTTTTTTTTTTTGGAGCCAGAGTCTTACTCTGTCCTGTAGGTTGGAGGCATTCAATGGCAGAGTCTTGGTTCACTACAGTCTTGACCTCCCAGGCTCAGGCGATTCTCCCACCTCAGCCTCCCGAGTAGCTGGGACTACAGGTGCATGCCACCATGCCCACCTAATTTTTGTACTTTTTGTAGAGATGGGGGTCTCACTATGTTGCCCAGGCTGGTCTCAAACTCCCAGCCTCAAGTGACCCTCTTGCCTCAGCCTCCCAAAGGGGAAGGGATTACAGATGTGAGCCAGCACGTCTGGCCCCTCTTCACTCTCCTGAAATGAAAAGTCTAGAATGATCCAGAACACTGCCCTCCTCTCTGCCAGTAGATGTCCAGTAAAACCCACCATCACAAGCAAGCAAGCCCCCATTCCGCATTTCCAAAACGTTCTCTGTCAGGCAGTGTGACCCCCAGACCACACTGGAAACCACTCTCCCAAGTGAAGTTTTTTCCTAAGGAGCCCAGAGTACTTGTTCCTCATTACTGTCCCCAAGTCTTAGGCTCTGACACCCCTACAAAGAGTCTTCCTTGCCGGCAAACAGCATGTGCAAAGAGCTTCCACAGACAGCCCACCAGCCTTGGCTATGGCTCGGCTGGGAACCCACCCGTAATTTCCCCGCCGTCCTCACTGACCACCCTCATTTCAAAGACGTGGAGAGTAAAGCTCAGAGACAGATGAAGTCCCTGGGACTGACAGAGTTTCTCCTGCACGCTTTCCAGGTGTGTACACAGTGTGTCTTTACTGTTCCCGCTTAAAGACATCATCCCCTTTTACAGAGATAAAAATTGAGGCGGAGCGGGGTGGCTCACGCCTGTAGTCTCAGCACTTTGTGAAGCTGAGGTCAGCGGATCACCTGAGGTCAGGAGTTTGAGACCAGCCTGGCCAACATGGTGAAACCCTGCCTCCAGTAAAAACACAAAAGTACAAAAAATAAGTATGCACAAAATAGTGGTGGCTGGTGCTGGTAATCCCAGCTACTTGGGAGACTGAGGCAGAAGAATCACTTGAACCCAGGAGGCAGAGGCTGCAGTGAGCTGAGCCTACGCCATTGCACTCCAGCCTGGAGGACAGAATGAGACTCCCTCTCAAAAAAAAAAATTTGAGTAGCAGGGCACCAAGGACCCTTGCTCTGGGTCACAAAGCTATTGGGAGGCTAAATGAGAACCAGGAGATAGGACCCCTAATTCTAAGCCACTACGCCTCCCGCCTCTGTGAGGAAGGATAGAGGGGCTGGCACACACCGTTCCACCCAGAAGCTGCAATCGAATCGGAAAGCAGGCTATGCATCCGATGCCGTGAGTCAGTGCTCAGAGCAGGAGGAGGCCATGGCGCACAGGGCAGTCACCGCAGTCCTGGCACAGCCGGGTCTCTCCGGGCACTGCCACAGCCCGCCTGGCTCGCTGCGTGGGCAGGAAGGCATGTTCCTTCCATGAGCAGGAGGTGATTAACGAACACCGGGTGACGACCAGCAGGCAGAACAAGGTCAGAATCTCAGCAACGCCTTCGAGATGGTGTCAGGCTCGTTTTCCTGCAAAGTCTGGTCTCCGCTCCTCTCCGGGGTGTCAGCTTCCAGAGACACTCCCCGGTCTGCTGCCCTCCGAGCTCCTGCCGGGCTGCTGCTCTCTGCCTGCCTTTCACAGTTGCTACATGCCCACTCCTTAGCCTGGCATTCAAGGCTGCAATGCCAACTTCAGCCTCACCCCCGTTTCCTGACACAAACCCTCCACTCTGGCCCCGTGGAACTGGCCATGACTTTGCTGCCCCTGAGCCTCTGCCTATGATCCCCCCTCCACCACGCCCCATGCCTGCCCTTTTCACCCGTTTCACCTGTTAGGCTGGCAGGGCAGATTCAAGTCCAATGAACCTGATTCCAATCCCTGACTTTGCCAACTTATCAGCCTGTGAGGCATCTGGCAACCTCCTGAGTCTCTCTGAGCATCTTTTTTTTTTTTTTTTTTTGACATGGAGTCTTGCTCTGTTGCCCAGGCTGGAGTACTAGAGTGCAATGGCACAAACTCGGCTCACTGCAACCTCCGCCTCCTGGGTTCAAGCAATTCTCCTGTCTCAGCCTTCCTAGTAGCCGGAATCACAGGCATGTAATTCCGGCTACTAGGGAATCCCACACCCAGCTAATTTTTGTTTTGCTTTTGTTTTTTTAGGATGTTTAGACACATGATTTTTGTATTTTTAATAGAAACAGGGTTTCACCATGTTGGCCAGGCTTGTCTCAAACTCCTCACCTCAAGTGATCCGCCTGCCTCAGCTTCCCAAAGTGCTGGGATTATAGAGGTGAGCCACTGTGCCAGGCCAAGGTAGTTTATAATGAAAAGAAATTTATTGGCTATAGTTCTGGAGGCTGAGAAGTCAAGGGGCCACATCCGGCAAAGGCTTTCTTGCTGCGTCATCCTCTGGCAGAAGGGCTGAAAGAGGGTAGGAACGGGGCAACAGGGAGCCAAACTAGTCCTCTTACAAGGAACCCACTCCCCAGGAATGGCATTCATCTATTCAGGAAGGCAGTACCCCCAGGACCCAAATACTCCCTCCCATAGGCCCCGCCTCGCAACACTGTCACATTGGGGATAGAGTTTCCAACACATGAACTTCGGGGGACACATTGAAACCACGGCACACACCTGCCACATGTGTTGGAAACAGATGCTCAGTACCACAAAGAAAAATCAGCCCTGAGACAAAGGCTCTTTCAGCAATGCAATTTTTACTTCCTGGGCTACAGGAAGAGTACCCTCGCTAGCCATCTTGCCACGAGAGTACAATGAACAAAGGAAAACAGACATATGTATCCCTTACGCATTTGGGGTCGTCCTTACTGCTGTGTCTGATCTCCGTTGGCTGGAGCCAGACCTCACAATCTAAACTAAAACCCGAGTGGCTACAACTTAAAACTTTTCTAAACAGGTAAAAGCAATGGAGAGCTGGGACATGCCTGTGAGCACGTCCAGCACAGATATCCTGGTGAAAGTACAAGGCCATAGACTATTGCCTATAGGCATGGCATGTCTAACAGCTCCTAAGTTACTATGCTACATAGGATAGGGCTTCACAAAGCGTTATTAGCACACTTACGATCTATTCTTTAACAAGAAAGGAAACTTTAAAGAGGAACTTTTTTACTTCCCACAACGTGCCAGGTCTGCCAGCTGAGTAGGAGAGAAAGATAAACAAGTTCCAATCTTTCCCCTGATAGAGATTTCTGTCAGGTAAGGGAGAGATGACCCCCATGGAAAGTATTTGTTACACAAGTGCAAGCTTTGTAGATCACATGCAGAGCACATGTGCTCTGGAGAGCAGGTGGCACGGGCATGGGACTTGCAGAAAAGGGACATCAAGTTGAGACCTGAAGATGGTGCCGGCAGATGAAGAGGGAGGAGAGGACATTCCCTGGGAAAAGCAGGAGGCAGGAAGGTGTGGAGAGAAGATTAGAACAGCTGGAATTGGAGTTTGATGTTGAGAGCGGTGCAAGCTGGAGAGGTGACCAAGGACCTCCCGGATTATGTAAGCAGTGTGACCCAGGAGCAGGCTCCAGAGGGCTCCCAGCAAGGGAGGGACATGAGAAAGTTCTGGCGTTGGAGAGAGAACTCTGGCAGCACTGTGGTCACCAGGCTGGAGTGGGTGGGATTGGGGCTGGTGGTGATGGGGTGCGGAAGCCAGCTGGCGAGCTGGGGCAGAGGTTCCCAGGGCAGGAGGGGCGCTGGGGTCTGCCGCAGAGCAGAGAATGAGGAGGGTCAGAAGATTCCCCTCAACTTTTTACCAGAAATATTCTTACCCTACTGAAAAGTTGAAAGACCAGTACCACGGACACATTTGCCTCCCTCTGGAATCAACAATCATTCATGTCTCCAGCTTTGCTCTCTCAGGACACAGCAAGGTGGGTGGATTTTCTTTTTCGGAACCATTTGAAAGTCAGTTTCCAACATGGTGGTGCTTCACCCTGAGCCCCTCAGCTGCACATCCTGAGAACGAGGGCATTTTTCTCCTGAATCACAGAACAAGTATCCCACCTCGGAAACCCAACAAGAGTGACATCTGCTGCCCAGTTTCTGTCCAGATTGTCCCGAGTGTTCCAGGATGGCCTTTTATAGTTGGGTTTTTTGTTCTGAGAGCCAGGGTCTCATCAAGATCCCAGCGTTTCATTTGGGTGTTTCTTGGAGTCTCTCCAAGAAAGACTCTGGAGGTGGAATGTGCGGGGCTTGATGAGTCACTGGGTTTCAGGGGTGGAGGGCAGGGAGGATCCGGGTGATGACCGGGTTCTGGTTTGCACAGCCAGTGGTGCAATCCTCTGGATGAGGAATTCTGGAGAGGGAACAGATCTCAGGGGAGAGTGGGTTTTGGAAGGTCTGAGGGTGAGGAATTGTCTGGCCGGCAGGTGGGGATCTCAGGAGATGATGGTGAGACACAGTGCAGTCTGTGTTAGCTCCTGAGGCTGCCAGAAAAATGATCAGAGATGGGGTGGCTTAAAGCAACAGAAACGTGCCTTCTCTTAGCTCTGGAGGCTGGAAGTCCAACATCCATGTGTCAGCAGAGTCCTGCTTTTCCCAAGGACTCAAGGGAAGAATCCTTCCTCGTCTCTTCCAGCTCCCGGGGATTTTCGGCAATCCCTGACAACGCTGCACTCCCGTCTCTGCCCCATTTTGGCACACGGCCGTCCTTCCCCTTGCAGTTCACATGGCCCTCTTATAACGACATCAGTCATTAGCTTTAGGGCACACCCTCCTGCACTGTGACCCCATCTTAATTTAATTCATTACATCAGTAAAGATCTTGTTTCCAAATAAGCTCACGTTCCTGGTAGACACCAAATCTCGGGGGCACAGTATCCAACTCAGTGTAGGGTCAGCAACGTCTAAATGGTGACTGGGACAGTAGGAAAGACTTTGACTGGCTAGGGAGAGCAGATGGAGTGGGAGGAGAAGGAAGAGGGGAAGGAACCCTAGAAAGGAACCAGGGGGCTGAGTCACAGCCTGGAAGGGAAGAGGGCGTGGGCTCCACAGGGTCAAGGGCTGTGGGGTGTGAAATAGAGAAGGGCTGAGCCACGTGCAGCCTCTGGATTCCATGATAAGCTGGCGGGAGACTTCGGCAAGAGCAGCGTCAGGCGACTGCGTGGGAAAAGCCAGGCTGCCTGGAATTGTGTTTTTGCATTTCAGACCCCGGCTGGCCTCGTAGACCTCTTTTTTTGTTTGTTTGTTTTTTGAGACTGAATCTTGCTCTGTCACCCGGGCTGGAGAGCAGTGGCCCCACCTTGGCTCACTGCAACTTCTGCATTTTGGGTTCAAGCAATTCTCCTGCCCCAGCCTCCTAAGTAGCTGGGACTAGTGGGACACGCCGCCACGCCCGGCTAATTTTTGTATTTTTAGTAGAGATGGGGTTTCATTCTCTTGGTCTCAAACTCCTGGCCTCAAGTGATCCACCGCCTTGGCCTCCCAAAGTGCTGGGATTACAGATGTGAGCCACAGTGCCTGGCCCTCGCAGGCCTCTTGAAGGCAAGTGGAATAAGTGGCTTTTCCTACATATTCATCTTGCTGTTGTCAGTTCTTCCCAACAGGCTGTAAGCCCCTCCAGATTAGGGGCCCATACCTGATTTTGTTCCCTGTAACTCTCCCAGACCCTTGTGGGACCCACGGCTTCCTGTGGGCATCAGTACTCACAGCCCAGCACGTCTGCCTCAGGGCAGCCATCACCAGTGCTGAGAAAGGTTCCTGATAGGACAGGAAGGTGCCAATTTCAGCTGCAACTATTGACCCCTTCCTGCGTGACTTCACATGTGTGGATTTGCTCATTGAACCCTAACCTCCAGGAGTCTGAGAGTACTGTAGTACTAAGGTACTGCAGGAATACGATTGTTACTCCAACATGGCAGATGAGGAAAGCAAGGCACAGAGAGGTCAAGTCGCATAGCAGGTGAGGGAGCCAGGATCCAGACTCAGACATCTGGCTCCGGAGAGCGCCGGGCTTTGCAGAGCCCATGGCTTCACACTGACCGTGGAATGGGCTCCAGCATGGTCAGCAGATCTCGAGCAGACCTGTGGGTGTGCTGCTTGAGCTGCCTGAGTTGTTCTGGATCTGACCTCACCTGGGGCCTGGCTGCACACTCTGTTCTCTACTTCCTGGGATAAAGAACGGACACTGGGTCTGAGCACTGCATGTCATAAGAAGGACAGGTGCGGGCCCAGAGCAGGGGGCTTTCCACCTGATCACGACTGTGGGAAGAGCCCCTGCAGACTGGAGGCGTTGACCCTGCCGGCCACCTGCAGCCTGCCCACCACCTTCTCACCTCACCTTTCATTTCTCAGGTGTGCTTCTTTCAGCTGAAAGCCCAGAGGGACCTTACCCGGCCCTTCCTGGCTCAGCTGCCCCATCGTGGTGAGGTTTTCTGCTTTATTTTTTCAGTTGTTATTAGAGGCCTTCGTTATCTTTCTCGAGAGTGACTAAAGCCTATTATCCCTAGGCAAGTTCCTGCCTGGCCGGTGGGTGGGAGCCTCCAGTGTCTGCATCTTCTCCTACACCCCACCGCCGGGAGCCTGAGCTCACACACCTAGGGTGGGAAAGAACCTGCCTGATGCCCGTGGGAAAGCTGGGAAAGGAGGGGAGCCTCTCCATGCTGAGGGGCAGCTGCTGTGCCAGCCCAGCCGGGGGCTCTTCTCTGCTGTTCTCTGGGTGTCCTGGAGACCACAGGCTGCTCCCAAAGAGAAAGGGATAGAACAAAGGGATATCCTTCTTCCCTTTTGCAAAACTTCTTGTTTCTGAGGCAGAGTAAATCTGAGCACCCCGCCCAGCCCCAGATTTTTGGGAAGAAGGTAAGGGACCCATGCCACGTGCAGTGGCTCACGGCTGTAATCCCCACACTTAGGGAGGCTGAGGCAGGCAGATCACTTGAGGTCAGGAGTTCAAGACCAGAGTGGCCAACATGGTGGAACCTCATCTCTACTAAAGATACAAATTAGTCAGTTGTGGTGGTGGGCACCTATAATCCCAGCTTCTCAGGAGGCTTCTCAGGAGGCTCAGACAGAAGAATTGCTTGAACCAGGAGGCAGAGATTGCAGTGAGCTGAGATTGCACCACTGCCCTCCAGCGTGAGCGACAGAGCAAGACTCTGTTTCAAAAAAAAAAAAGAAGACGTGAAGAAATCCTGTATTAAACCGATCTCACACTGCTGTAAAGAACTACTTGAAACTGGGTAATTTGTGAAGAAAAGAGGTTTAATGAACTCACAGTTCCACAGGCACAACAGGAAGCATGATCGGGAGGCCTCAGGAAACTTACAATCATGGTGGAAGGTGAAGGGGAAGCAGGCACATCTTCACAAGGTGGCAGGAGAGAGACAGAGAGCAAAGGGGGACGTGCCATACACTTTCCAGCCATCAGATCTCATGAGAACTCACACACTATCATGAGTACAGCAAGGGGGAACTCCTCCCCATGATCCGATCACCTCCCACCAGACCTCTCCCTTGACCCCTGGCATTACAATTCGACATGAGATTTCAGTAGGGACACAGAGCCAAACCGTGTGAGACCCCCGGCCTCCGTGGACACCACAGGCCTGCCAGCCTTCACGCTTGCTCGTCCTCTGCCTGGGGCCCTCTCCCCACTGAGTTCACGTGACAAGCTCTTACTCATCCTTGCTGTTTTACCTTAAAGTCACTCCTTCCAGGAAAACCTCCCTACTTTCCTCATGCTGCCAGAACCCCCTGCCCCCTCCCTTCTGTCTTTTGCAGCATGGAATGTAGCTTCCTGGAGGCTAGAAGCTGTGTCTTGTTGCCCACCCTGTGTCCTCAGCACCTGATCTTGCAAAACAGCATAGGTTTTCCCCGGTGGACTCGGCAGGCGACCTGGTCATTTTCCTCCCCTTCCCAGGCTCATCTCCTTATGCCTGAGGCTCCTGGCTTCTACCTCCCCAAGCGGGACCGAGGCCAGCAGTGAGCAAAGGGTGCAGGAAACAGAAAAAAAGCCAAGCCAAAGGATGGGGCTCCTTGGCAGGACGACCTCCTGGAAGAGATAACTTCATGGCCTGAGAGCTCAGTGGCTGCAAGATGTCAGCATTGGGAAGGGCTGGCTCGGAGTGTCCTGGGCAGGGAAAGCAATGAGTGCAAAGGCCAGGAACCAGCCTGGCAGATCTGAGGGCCACAGAGAAGGCCAGTAAGAGCAGAGTGAACTGTAGACTTTGCCCCAGGTGTGTTGGAACCTGAGGAGCAGTGCCATGGGGAGGTGTTCTCCACGCCAGGGTGGCTTGATTAACCAAGGCTGAGGGCCTCCTCACAGCCGCCTCTGCCATGCTGCAGATGCTGGCTAATTGTGTGGAAATATTCACAGAAAACACAGCAAGAAAAGCATCCAGTGTGTGGGGGCAGCCAGAGCCCTTCTCACCTTCCAGTTCCCAGAGTTTGTGTAAGATGGTGAGACATCAGCCAGAGGCAAAAAGAACCTGTTCTTCAGCCACCCACAGGGATGGAGACAGAAGCTTTATGCGCATTCCAGCCCCTTCTGGGTTTAAGTTTTTTACACAAAGATATAAGGCATGTCATAAGAAAATATCGGGTTATATGGGGGGAAAGCCATTCTTCTCTCTCCCCGGAAAGGAGCTGAGCTGCGGTAGAGACCAGCTCCTCGCTTGGGTGCGCAGGGACTGATCACGTGTGCCCACCTGGCTGGTACCGATCTCTCAGTGCTGAGAGGAGGGCCCACCTAGCCCCTCCTTGCTCAGTGAGGAGACTGAGGTCTCCAAACTCCTCAGTGACGAAACGTTGGAGACTTGCCTCAGCCACAGGCCAGCACGTGCAGAAGGCCAACTCCACGCCTGGCTCAAACCTTGTCCCCTTTTTAAAAACCTTTTATTATGAACAATTTCATTCATTTGCAACAACAGAGGTGATGTTTTGCTAGATGAAAATAATGATCACTTAACAGGGACACCCACGCACCACGTTGCTCCTGTCGGCCTCATCACCGCCGCTCAGCCCTCAGGTACCCGGGACAACTCTTCCCCTTTTTTTTTTTTTTTTTTTATGACTCTGGATTTTGCTTGTATCTTCCCCTTGCCAGTGCACCTCTTGCTTTCTGCCAACTGCTTTGTGGTTTCCATTAAAAACGTGTGTTTTGAATGAAGATTCATCCCCCCGACCCGCCACAGGCTTTGTGGGAGCAACAGGGCTGTTTATTCACCTGGGTGCAGGTGGGCTAAGCCCAAAAAGGGCGTTAGTGAAGGGCGGTGGGATAGGAGTTGGTTTTATAGGTTGGGGCAAATCTCCTGGGGAGGGGGCAGAGGTGTTCCAGAGTAAGATCAGTTACAGCGGTGGGGGTAGGAGCAAGGAGTATGCATTACCGTAAGTTCAGTTATACTGCCGGCTGGGGTAAGGCATAAGAGTAGTTAAGATGGCAGGTAAAAAAAATAATAATAATAAATAAATAAATAAAAGGCCGGACGTGGTGGCTCACACCTGTAATCCAAGCACTTTGGAGGCCAAGGCAGGCGGATCACCTGAGGTCGGGAGTTCAAGACCAGCCTGACCAACATGGTGAAACCCTGTCTTATTTAAAATTAAAAATAAAATAAAATAAAATAAAGATGGCAGGGTGGGGTGAGGAGTATTCACATTATCATAATAACAATTAAGATGGCAGGGTGGGATGAGGGGAAGATTATGTCCGGGGAAGCTCCTGGGCCATCAGAGATAATGGTGAAGGGGGGTTGGGGGTGATCAGCCTAGGCAGGCAGGACTCCAGACTTTCTTGGTCTGGGCTTGCATGTGGAGGCCTCACAGTTTCATAGTGTACATAGGATATTACTCTGGAATACTCAATGTAGAAATACACAAATTTGTGTGAGAGTGTGTTCGTTTCCTGGCCAGGTGCGGTGGTTCACGCCTGTAATCCCAGCACTTTGAGAGGCTAAGGTGGGAGGATTGCTTGAGCTCAGGAGTTCAAGACCAGCCTGGTCAACATGGTGAGACCTCATCGCTACAAAATACATAAAAATGAGTTGGGCATGGTGGCGTGCACCTGTAGTCCCAGCTACTTGGAAGGCTGAGGTGGGAGGATCACTGGAGCCTGGGAAGTCGAGGCTTCAGTGAGCCATGATTGTGCCACTGCACGCAACCTGGGCAACAGAGCAAGACCCTGTCCAAAAAAGAAGATAGTGTGTTCATTTCCTGGGGCTGCTGTAATAAATAACCACAGACTGAGTAGCTTAAACACAGAAGTGTATTCTCTCACAGTTTTGGAGGCTGGAAGTCTGAAGTCAGGGTGTCTACAGAGTGGTTTCCTTCCGAGGCTCTGAGGGCGCATCTGTTCCAGGCTTCTCCCAGTTTCTGGGGGCTGCTGGCACCCCTCAGTGTGCCTCGGCTCCTGGCCACACCCCTCTTCTCTCTGCTTCTGTCTTCTCATGGCCTCGTCCCTGTGTGTCTCTGTGTCCTTCTTCTTTTTTTGGGGGTGGAGTCTTGCTCTGTCACCCAGGCTGGAGTATAGCGTCATGATCTCGGCTCACTGCAACCTCCGCCTCCTGGGTTCAACCAGTTCTCCTGTCTCAGTCTCCCGAGTAGCTGGGATTACAGGCACAGGCCACCATCCCCAGCTAATTTTTGTATTTTTGGTAGAGATGGGGGTTTCACCATATTGGTCAGGCTGGTCTCGAACTCCTAATCTCAGGTGATCCACCCACCTCAGCCTCACAAAGTGCTGGGATTACAGGCATGAGCCTCCAAGCCTGGCCTCTGCTTCCTTTCTTCTTCTGATAAGGAAACAGTCATTGTATTTAGGGCCCGCGCTAAATCCAGGATGGTTTCTTCTTGAGATCCCTAAGTCAATTACATTTGCAAAGACCCTTATTGTGCGTGTGTGTGTGTGTGTGTGTGTGTGTGTGTGTGTGTGTGTGTTCTGAGACGGAGTCTCATTCTGTTACCCAGGCTGGAGTGCAGTGGCACAATCTCAGCTCACTGGAAACTCCTCCTCCTGGAATTCAAGCAATTCTCCTGCCTCAGCCTCTCTAGGGTAGCTGGGACTACAGGCACATGCCACCACGCCTAGCTAATTTTTTGTATTTTTAATAAAGACAGGGTTTCACCATGTTGGTCAGGCGGGTCTTGAACTCTTAACCTCAGGTGATCCACCCACCTTGGCCTCCCAAAGTGCTGGGATTACAGGAGTGAGCCACCCCACCTGGCCAAAGACCCTTGCTGTACACAAGTTCCTATTCACAGGTACCAAGGGTTGGGACGTGAACATATCTTTTTGGGGGCCACTATTCACCTACTCCTCAAAATTTACTTAGTGGTCAGAGTCCTCGATCAAAACTTTAAGGCCCCGTATGGTGTGAGGATGTTCGTGGTATTGCCTCTGTCTCAGGGCAGGGACCACATCTCATTGCCCCTCCAACCACCCCCCACCACCATCAGCTGCTCAGTAGGGCAGAGGAGAGGGGCCTCTGGGCTGTGGCCTGAGTTTGCCAGGATGCAGCTGAGAAGGAGAGCGGGGTGGGGGCCAGGTCTTCCCTCCTGTGCTGCCATCCTAGAGCACACTTGCCCACTGCCCTCCCCCGTCAGACTAGCTCAGAGCTTGCAGAGTGGTTAGCCCCTGTAGTCAGCAATTTTTACTCCCTGTCCTTGTCCTGTGGGGCACATCTCACCTAGCAATGAAATAATCCATGGGTGTCATTGGAGTTTAAGGCTCGCCTTCTCTCCAGATCCTGCCCAGCCCAGTTCTTCCTCTGTAGACCCTCAAGAGAGCATCTCCGCCAAAATGAACCAGGTCCTATGGTTGGCCTGGTCCAAAGGAGACCACAGGGTGGGCTGCATCACAGCGAGGCGTCCAGCTGGCACAGGAGGAAAGAACTCCCGTGATTCAAGTGGATTTAGCCTGCTTGGCCTATGGAGTGGAGAACACAAAGCAAACGGCTTCCTGGACACCTGGGCTGGGCAGCTAGGAGGCCTCCATGGCCAGCAATTGCCCCAGAATTACGGCCAAGCACCTGCTTCATGTTGGAGACCGAGAGAGGTGGGCACACAGGTGGAGGCTCATGGATAGACCACCTCTGCAGCCCCGCCCGCAGTGAGGACGAGTCCTGCCTCCTGACCCCACACCACCCCGGCCCTCCCCCTCTGCCACTCTACTTTGGCCCTGGGCTATTTGTCGTTGTTGTTGTTGTTGAGATGGGCTCTCCCTCGATTGCCCAGGCTGGAGTGCAGTGGTGCAATCTCGGCTCACTGCAACCTCCGCCCAAGCAACTCTCCTGCCTCAGCCTCCAGAGTAGCTGGGATTACAGGGGCATACCACCACATGGCCCTGGGCTCGCTCTTTCTTTTCTTTATTTTCCTTCCTTCCTTCCTTTCTTCCTTTCTTTTTTTTGGGGGTGGAGTTTCACTCTTGTTGCCCAGGCTGGAGTGCAATGGCGCAATCTTGGCTCACCACAATCTCCGTGTGGGAAGTAGAAAACTTCCTCTTCAAAGTTTCCTTTCTTGTTAAATCTTAAGTGTGCTAATAACTTTGTGAAGCCCTGTCCTATGTAGCTGTTAGAGATGCCATGCTTACAGACACGTAGTACATTATATGTCCTTGTACTTTAACGGAAGTGTCTGTGCTGGACGTGCTCACAGGCATGCCCCAGCTCTCCATTGCTTTTACCTGTTTAGAAAAGTTTTAGGTTGTTAGCCAGTTGGGTTTTAGTTTAGATTGCGAGGTCTGACTCCAGCCAACGGAGATCAGACACAGCAGTAAGGACAACCCCAAATGCGTAAGGGATAAGTGTATTCCTTTATTCTTTGTACTCTCATGGCAAGATGGCTCTTGAGGGTATCCTTCCTGCAGCCCAGGAAGTAAAAATTGCGTTGCTGAAAGATCCTTTGTCTCCGTGTTGATTTTTCTTTGTGGCACCAAGAATCTATTTCCAACATCTATTTCCAACACTGCCTCCCGGGTTCAAGCGATTCTCCTGCCTCAGCGTCCCAAGTAGCTTGGATTACAGGCACGTGCCACCACACCCAGCTAATGCTGTATTTTTAGTAGAGACGAGGTTTCTCTGTGTTGGTCAGGCTGGTCTTGAAGTCCTGACCTCAGGTGGTCCAGCCTCTGGGCTATTTCTAACCGTCTGTGTGCTCAGACTTGGGTGAGGGCTGCCTTTGTCTGTGGTGGGAAGGATCTACCCTACAACTTTACCATGTTGGGAAGCAGCTTGAGAATCCTCATCGTGATTCCCACACGTGTTCATTCCGCCCATGTGAAAAGCCTGGAACCCTTGAGTACAACGTGCTAACAGGGCCAGGCTCCTCCGGCAGGCGGCGGCGCTCAGGGGATTAGGAGCCTCTAGTCTGTGGGTTGGCAGAACCAGGCCTGGGAGCCCCGCCTGGCTTCTCTTTAAGAATCAGCTCTTGGAAATCTGTCGTGGCAACGCTTCCTGGCACAACCATGGGTTCCTTTTGTGTCCCGGTTGGAGCCTTCTCGGGAGTGGTATTGGCCACTGGCTTGAGACGCCGCACGTGGGCCCCACTCCCCCAGGAGCTCCGTGGCTCCTTCCTGCAGCTCTGCCTCTCAGAGCAGCTCCTAAACCCCAGGCTCAGGCCTTCTCGGTTCCATCCGTGTTCACAGGTGCCACCTTCTCTGGCACAAGCCAACCATTACTCAGAGCTAAAGACTTCAATCCAAATTAAAAAGAAAAATAAATCCCCACCTCCACTGCCCCAAGAAACAGGCCTCATTTCTCCTTTGTTTTGAATCAAATCCAGCGGGTTCTCAGAATGCTGGGCTAGAGGAACAATACGATGTCCTCCATCCACCCTGGCCGAGTTGTGAGCCGTCATCTCGCCATACCAGGGTGCGGCGAAAGTGCAGAGGGAGAGGCTTCCTGGGCCTGAGGCATCAGTGGGGTCCTAGGTGGTGGGGAGCAGGGTGGAGGAGAGGAGGAGTGCGGGCTGGGGGCAAGGGGGCTGACGCTGCAGGCAAGGGCAGTTTCTTAAGCCTCCCTTCATGGGACATGTTTCCTTGCTATGTTAGGACTTTTTTCTTTTTTGTGATGCGAATTTCGCTCTGCCGCCCAGGCTGGAGTGCAATGGCACGATCTCCACTCACTGCAATCTCTGCCTCTAGGGTTCAAGCAATTCTCCAACCTCAGCCTCGGGAGTAGCTGGAATTACAGGTGCCTGCCACCATGCCCAGCTAATTTTTGTATTTTTGTAGATATGGGGTTTTACCATGTTGGCCAGGCTGGTCTCCAACTCCTGACCTCAGGTGATCTGCCCACCTCCGCCTCCCAAAACGCTGGGATTATAAGCAGGAGCCACTGCACTAGGCCAGCATGTGGGGACTTTTCACATTTGAACAGACCCAACCACCCTAAGCCTACTGCAACACAAAGCACAGATGGGTGAAAGTGTGTAAGTCTCAACAAGACCACAGCTTCCTTCCCAAACACAGTGTGAACACAAGGCAAGGGAAAGATGACAGCCAGGATCAAGAACCTGATACCCGCTACATGTGAAAGCAACCTGTGGCTAACAACCTACAGCTCCAGCTGGGTGCGATGGCTCATACCTGTAACCCCAGCACTTTGGAAGGCTGAGACCGGTGGATCCCTTGAGCCCAGGAGTTTGGGACCAGCCTGGGCAACATGGCGAAACCCTGTCTCTACTAAAAATACAAAAATTGGCCGGGCGCAGTGGCTCACACCTGTAATCCCAGCACTTTGGGAGGCCGAGGCGGGTGGATCACAAGGTCAGGAGTTTGAGACTATCCTGGCTAACATGGTGAAACCCCATCTGTACTAAAATACAAAAAAAAAAAAATCAGCCGAGCATGGTGACATGTGCCTGTAGTCCCAGCTACTCAGGATTTCTGAGGCAGGGGAATCGCTTGAACCTGGTAGGTGGAGGTTGCAGTGAGCTGAGATCACGCCACTGCACTCCAGCCTGGCAACAGAACAAGACTCTGTCTCAAAAAAGAAAAAAAATCAGCTGAGTCGGGTGGCATGTTCCTCTGGTCCCAGCTAGTCGAGAGGCTGAGGTGGGAGGATTGCCTGAGCCCAGGAGATCAAGGCTATAGTGAGCCATGATTATGCCACTACACAACAGCCTGGGTGACAGAGCAAAACTCTGTCTCAAAACAACAACAAAAATGACATGTGATGTAAGGGAATGACTCTCCAATATTCTTTAAGGCATGGCAGTGAAAAATGTCATGTGAAAATAGGGATTTACCCTGACAGGTAACACTTTGATTGCTCGGTCTCTTGGTAAATATGGCATCATCTGCATGGAGGATCTGACTCATGAGATCTGTATCACAGGAAAATGCTCCAAAGAAGCGAGTAAGGGCTAGGCCCGTGGCCCACGCCTGCAATCCCAGCACTTTGGGAGGCCAAGCAGG
>CAUYQU010078457.1:0-29224 GCA_963574635.1 Cheracebus regulus | reverse complement strand
CCTTTATATGGGGGCCTATTCATATATGTGCTACCCTGCCTGGGTTTTTTTTTTTTTTTTTTTTTTTTTTTTTTTTTTTTTAAAGCAGAAGAGAGGTCTCACCATGTTGACCAGGCTGGTCTGAAACTCCTGAGTCCAAGCAATACTCCTGGCTCACTCAACCTCCCAAAGTGTTGGGATTGTAAGCATATGCCACCACACCAGGCCTGATTTTCACATTTTTTAATGGTTGAAGACAAGTTTTTAAAATATTTTATTATGTGAAAATCAGGCCAGGCACAGTGGCTCACGCCTGTAATCCTAGAACTTTGGAAGGAAGAGGCAGGCAGATCACATGAGGTCAGGAATTCAAGACCTGCTTGGCCAACATGGTGAAACTCCCTCTCTACTAAAAATACAAAAAAATTAGCCAGGTGTGGTGGTGCACACCTATGGTCCCAGCTATTCAGGAGGCTGAGGCAGGAGAATTTCCTGAACCTGGCAGACAGAGGTTGCAATGAGTCAAGATCATGCCATTGTACTCCAGTCTAGGTGACAGAGCAAGACTCAGCGTCAAAAAATGTATATATGTATTATATATATACACACACACAATATTTCATTATGTGAAAATTCAAATTTCATTGTAGTGAATAAACCTTTATTGAGACAGTCATATCTGCCTGATTTAAAAAAAAAGGTGGGTAAAGGACATGAGTAGACAATTTTCTTTCTTTTTCCTTTTTTTTTTTTTTGAGGTGAAGTTTTTGTTCTTGTCACCCAGGCTGGAGTGCAATGGCACAATCTCAGCTCACTGAAATCTCCACCTCTCAGGTTCAAGAGATTCTCCGGCCTCAGCTTCCTGAGTAGCTGGGATTACAGGCTCGTGCCACCACACCCAGCTAATTTTTTGTATTTTTAGTAGAAATGGGGTTTCACCACATTGGCCAGGCTGGACCCAAACTCCTGACCTCAGGTAATCTGCCCACCTTGGCCTCTAAAAGTACTGGGATTACAGGTGTGAGCCACCATGCCTGACATTTTTCATATTAGAAGACATAAAAAGTGGCCAACAGCTATGTGAAAAAAATGCTCAACATCACTAATTATCAGTAAAACGCAAAATAAACCCACAATGAAATATCATCTAAGCCAGGCACGGTGGCTCACACCTGTAATCCCGGCACTTTTGGAGACCAAGGGAGTAGGATCACCTGAACCCAGGAGTTTGAGACCAGCCTGGACAACACAGGGAGAAGCCACCTGTAAAAAAAAAAAAATACAAACATTAGCCAGGCATGGTAGTGTACACTCACAGTCCCAAGCTACTCAGGCTGGGATCACCTGAGAGGATGACCTGAGCCCAGGAGGCCGAGGCTGCAGGAGGCCGAGGCTGCAGTGAGCCGTGACTGAGCCACTGCACTCCAGCCTGGGCAACAGGGTAAGACACTGTCTCAAAACCAAACCAATAAATAAATAAATAAATATTTTATCCCAGTCAGAACAGCTAATATTTAAAAGTCAAAAAAAAAAAAAATTGACAAAGATGTGGGGAAAAGGGAACTCTTACTCAATGTTGGTGGGAATGTAAATTAGTACACACTCTACAGAAAATAGTTTGGAGATTTCTCAAAGAAGTAAAAATAGAACTACAACTCAATCCAGCAATCTCACTACTAGATATCCACTGAAAGGAAATCAATATATCAAAAAGACACCTACACCTGTATGTTTATCATAGCACTACTTACAATAGCAAAGATGTGGAATCAACCTAACTGTTCATCCATGGATGATTTGATAAAGAAAATGTGGCATATATGCACATAGTCATCCAAAATAAAGAATGAAATCATGTCTTTTGCAGCAACATGGATGGAATTAGAGGTCAATATCTTAGGTAAAGGCCAGGAACGGTGGCTCACACCTGTAATCCCAGCATTTTGGGAGACCACAGTGGGTGGATCACCTGAGGCCAGGAGTTCAAGACCAGCCTGGCCAACATGGTGAAACCCCATCTCTACTAAAACTATAAAACTTAGTGGGGTATGGTGGCATGCACCTGTAATCCCAGCTACTCAAGGTTGCTGAGGCAGGAGAATTGCTTAAACCCATGGGCAGAAGTTGCAGTGAGCCGAGATCATGCCATTGCACTCCAGCCTGGGTGACAGAGTGAGACTTAGTTTAAAAAAATTAAAAAAAAAAAAAAAAAAAAAAAACTTAGGTAAAACAACTTAGACACACAAAGACAAATATCTCAAGTTTTCATAAGTGGGAACTTAAAAAAAATGTATACACATGAATGTAGAGAGTGGAATGACAGAACATGCAGACTTAGAAGGATAAGGGGGTAAGGGGTTACACGAAATTACTTAAAAGGCACAATGTATGTTATTCAGGTGATAGATACCCTAAAAGCCCTGACTTGAGCACTATGCAATCTATGCATGTAACAAAACTGCCCTTGTACCTTATAAATTTATACAAGTAAAAAAATAAAAGAAAATAAATTAATGTGATGATTGCACCTGAGTCATGTGAAAGACAACTGTAACCTAGGCAGCTGTAACTTTGTTTCTCTCTTTAAAGATTAGCCTTTTTCCTTGCCTATATTGTTTTTGTAAAATGTTGTAAATTATGAAAGAGCCCCAAGGAAGACCCCTTCCCTCTTCACTGGTAATCATTATAGATTAACATTCCTCTTACCTTTCTCACACAAAGACTCACGGCTATCACACTGTCTTAAGACAGGATGATAAATATATTCTTTTTAATTGGAAAGGAAATAAAAACCAGCTATAAAGAAAATAAAACGTCCAGGCGAGGTGGCTTATGCCTGTAATCCCAGCACTTTGGGAGGCCAAGGCAGGCGGATCACCTGAGGTCAGGAGTTTGAGACCAGCCTGGCCAACATGGTGAAACCCTGTCTTTATAAAAAATAAAAATAAAAATAAAAATTTAAAAAAAAAGAAAAGAAAACAAGTCTTATGAAAAAGAAAACAAAATTGCAACAAATTACATTGTTGTAACTCATAAACCAGTCTTTTATAGAAAATGTTATAATCCTACTAAACGTCTTTGTTGTCTTCCTAAGCAAGAACTTAGATTTTAGCTTAGGAATACTGACCCCATTTCTCTAGAGTCTTTGTCTCTCAGATGGCTATTCTCAGATTTTTTGCTTGAATAAACTCTTTAAACTGGATTATGGTCCTTTTGATTATTTTGGGTTGACAGAAACAAGCAAGAAAAAATATATGTGTTTGAATGTCCACTTGCCTTAAGCAGATTATTATCTTATGATAACTTGGCTTGCTGATCAAAGAAAATACGAAAAATAAGCACATCTCAATTCTTTCTGGAAGGAATCCAAGAACATCTAGACTAGAAATTGCATATGGCTGGTCTCCCATGGAAAACTGACTTTTTCCATTTTCAGTAATTCTAAGACCAGCTGTTCAGATTGTGAACCACAAGGGCTTTACATTTAAAAGGATACTATTATTTTATTTATTTATTTATTTTTGAGAGAGCATCTTCCTCTGCCCAATCATAGCTCACTTAAGCAGCATCAAGCTCCTGGGCTCAAGTGATCCTGCTGCCTTGGCATCTCAGAGTGCTAGAATTACAGGCAAGAGTCACTGTGCCCAACCCATGAACATCCTTGTAATTTTCTATTTTTGTGAGTATTTTTATTTATAATTTTATTGGCTGTAAAAATTGATGCTATGAGTTTTTTGCAGATGGCAGTAAAATGTCTCTTGCTAATAAAATCTGCATATTACCATTTTCTGAAAAATGAAAGTAAATGGTTTATCTAACCAGTTCAATATGTGAAATTCTGTTTCAATTTTAACAGGAGGATTAAGTACCATATCAGAAAGATCTTGAGGATCCAAAAGCATCTGAAACAAACCTGTCCTTCTACAGAAGGAGATGCTTTGCAACTAAAATACTGTTTGGGGAGCATCGTAACATTTGAAGCAAAATTCTTTATTGGTCTTAGGGCACTTGGCATTTCATAGAATAGTTCATATTATCGCCTACTTATTTATTATATTGGAAAAGTATTTTTGAGTATCGCTGAGTCCTTTGATTATAACATGTGAAGGAAATCAAAATATTTTACTCCAAAGTATATTTCTTTGACATGTTTTGAAGTGACCCTGCAAGGCTTCTTTTCTGGAAGAAATTTGCATATGTCCATCTGTAGAGAATCTGCATTAATACAGCCAGCCCTCATCTGGCTCCAGGAAAGATTAACTGCAAGTAAAAGGTCTGAAAAGGAACATTTACCACCTATTCTCTCTAACAGCTCCTGCCAATGAGGTTTCATCTACATAACAAGACCACATTTGTTAACCAGACCTCTTCCTTCCCCCACCATCCCCCTATCCCCCCATCCCGTAATCTGCCTTGCCACTAAAACCTGATTTACCACTCACTATAACTTATTATTATTATTTTATTGGCCATACTCCAAACCCACATTCTTTTTGTAACCTCAAGATGTTATACAAGATTCTGCACCTCACTGATGGGTTGGGTCTTCATTCTGAAAGCTCACATGTATACACATTAAATACATTTGTATGCCTTTTCTCCTGTTACTCAATCTGCCTCACTTCAGTGATTTTTCAGCAAACTTTTAGTTAGGAGGCCAAGGCCCTTGGCCCCTACATATGATTCACTACATAATAAAATCTTTATTTACTATATAAAATATTTACCACTAAAAATTTACAAAGCAGTACTGCATAGAGATTGCTAAATAATTACCCATTTTTAAAAACAGCAATTTTTTTATTATGGAAATTTCATCAGTATAAAAATGATTGCTATTAAGATTTAGAGTAACATGTATACTATTTTTGTTTATTTTTAGTTTTCAATTTTTTTTATCTTTAAATGATATCAGACATTATAAAGTTGCAAAAATGGCATAAAAATTTTCTGTAGACTATACACTTCACTTAGTCTTCCCTAATATTAACTTTATTATTTTTTTTTTTGCAGAGGTGGGGGGTCTCACTATATTGCCCAGGTTGGTCTTGAACTCCTGGGCTCAAGCAATCCTCCCACCTCAGCCTCCCAAACTGCTAGGATTCCAGGTGTGAGCCACCACACCCAGCCTTAACATCTTACATAACCATTATACAATGATCAAAAACAGCAAACTAATACTGATACCGACATTATTAACTAATCTCAAAGCCTTATCCAAATGTTACCATTGGTCCCACTGATGTTCTTTTTCTGATCCAGAATCCAATCCAGGGTTCTGTGTTGCATTTAATTTTCATGTATCCTTAGTCTCTCCCAATCTAGGACAGTTTGGGTTTGGGTTTTTTTGTTTTTCTTTTATTCTCTGACTTTGATAATTTTGAAGAGCATTAGCTGGTTATTTTGTGGAATGTTCTTTAACCACCCAACAGGTTCACCCTGCCTGCTGCTTAGACAGAGCCAAGTTATCAAGACAGAGCAATCACAATAGACAAAGAGTCATTCATGTAGAATCGGCTGTGCGGGAGACTGGAGTTTCATTATTACTC
The DNA here is from genome assembly GCA_963574635.1 of Cheracebus regulus. Taxonomy (NCBI): domain Eukaryota; kingdom Metazoa; phylum Chordata; class Mammalia; order Primates; family Pitheciidae; genus Cheracebus; species Cheracebus regulus. The sequence goes on along the minus strand of CAUYQU010078457.1, from coordinate 23,696 downwards.
AAATCGGTCTCCCAAAGCCTTCGGAGATCAGTTTCTAAGGATAATTTGGTGGGTGGGGGGCAGCCAGTGAGTCAGGAGTGCTGATTGGTTGGGTTGGAGATGAAATAATAGCGGGTGGAAGCTGTCTTGCACTGAGTCATTTCCTGGGTAGGGGCCACAAGATCAGATGAGCCAGTTTATCAATCTCGGTGATGCCAGCTGATCCAGTAAGTGCAGGGTCTGCAAAATATCTCAAGCACAGAACTTAGGCTTTACAATAAGGATGTTATCTCCAGGAGTAATCTGGGGAGGCTCAGAATCTTGTAGCTTCCTGGTGCATGACTCCCAAACCATAATTTCTCATCTTTTGGCTAATTTGTTAGTCCTACAAAGGCAGTCTAGTCCTCAAACAAGAAGAGGACCACCTTGGGAAAGGGCTGTTACCATCTTTGTTCAGAACTATAAACTGTAAACTAGGTTCCTCCCTAAGTTAGTTCAGCCTACACCCAGAAACAAGCAAGGACAGCTTGGAGGTTAGAAGCAAGATGGAGTCGGCTGGGTCAGATCTCTTTTACTGTCTCAGCTATAACTTTGCAGTGGCAGTTTCAGTGCCACAATTTGGGCTTGTGGCATAATATAAAATATTTTTGGTCTTTGTCCACAGTTCCTAGCACAGAGCTCCTAAAACTCTTGGAATTTCCTGAGTGAAGAGAGTGTCTCTGTTATACTAATGAGGTTACTCCTAACCCTAGGTAGCTTCAGCATAGCGGCCAGTTGCCAGAAAAACTAATCCTGTTAGTTTTTCTGGCAACTCGAAGTTTCAGTCCTATTTCCTAACCTCTAGGGAAGCAGAGGAGCTGGAGATTTAGTCCAACCACCAATGGCCAATGATCTAAACAACCACGCTTACACAATAAAGCCCTTTGATAAAAGCCCTTAAACAACAAGGCCCTGGGAGCTTCCAAGTTGAACACATTGCCGTGCTGAGAGGGTGGTACACCTGTAGAGGATGTGGGAACTCTGAGCTCATACTGCACCAACACCTTGTTCTAGGCATCTCTTCCATCTGGCCATTCCTGCATTGTACCCTTTAGAAGACTTTAATTGTATGTATAGCGCTTTACTGAATTCTGTGATTCATTTTAGAAAATTGTCAAACCTCAGAGGAGGCAGATCAGGAGAACTCCCAATTATGTGTGTATTAGTCCATTTTCACACTGTGATAAAAAAAAAAATACCCTATACTGGGTAATTCATAAGAGAAAGAGGTTTAGTTAACATAGTTCCACATAGCTAGGGAGGCCTCAGGAAACTTACAATTGAAGCAGGAAATTTCCCTGACCCCTTCATGGGCAGGAACTGGAGCACATGGGCATTGGATCTAGCTGACTGCTTTTGCACCAGCAGGGGCAAACTCCACTCATTTGGACCCACTGTGCTTCACACGGGGCCTTGATACATGGGGATTACAATTCAAGATGAGATTTGGGTGGGGACACAGAGCCAAACCATATCAAAGTGGTTGGCAGGAAGAAATGTAGTTGTCTTGAGGACACCTGAAAATTGCAGCTGGTGTCTGAAGTGAGGCAGTCTGAGTCTCTTACCCTGTAGAATCTGTGCTAACTCTAGGTAGTTGCCATCAAGGTTGAATTAAATTGTAGGACAACCAGCTGACGTTAGAGAATTAGTGTTGGAAAATGACAGACAGGGTTAACTGAGGTCTCCTTATGAGAAATTCAGATTATACATTTTTGGTAAAAATATCACAGAAGTGATTCTGTGCCATTCTCTGTGCATCACATCAGGAGACATGTGATGCTGATAGGTTATATTACTGGTATGTTAACTTTGGTCACTTGGCTAAGGTGATGTTGGCCAGGTTTCTCCACTGTAAAGCTGTCTTTCCCAAACCTATTATTTTTTAATGTTTCAGATTCTAAGATAAAATATGAAGCTATTATGTAGCTTCTTCCTGATGTCAAAAAGAATTTTTTTCTAACCACCAGTGTAAGAAAACAGAAAATAGGCTGGATATGGTGGCTTACACCTGTAATCTCAGCATTTGGGGAGACTTAGGTGGGAGGATTGCTTGAGCCCAGGAGTTTGAGACCAGCCTGGGCAATAAAATGAGACCATGTTTCTATTAAATAAAACTATATATACATATACATTTTATTATATATATAATATATAAAGTATTTATAATATTTCATTACATATAATATATAAAGTATGTATAATTTATATATATTTAAAGAAAAAACAACAATAAAAGAAAACAGTAAATGACAGAAATATATCTGTATACTTGAACAAATTTTTGGAGGAAATAGATTAAATGCAGGGAGGAAAAAAGGAAATGTTATTGGTTTGAGTACAACATAGCACTGATGTGTCACTACTTGGACAGCATATGAATTTACTTTTCATCTCCATGTCCATCATAACTGATGAATTTCTAGAAAAACCAGAAGAGAAAAAAACCCAGACTCCATTAAGCCCAATATACTTTCTGTAGATCCTAGTACACATTCATATAATTTGAATATTTAAAGGAAACTCTAGTTGGTAATTATCTACCTGAAGCTACAGGTAATAAGTTTTTGAAAACGCTACACAGAAATTCTTCCAGGTCACAAAAAATATTACTAGTCTTTTATACTTCAAAATAGTGTGTATTCTGTCTCTATGTGAAAATCTTTGGGAATAGAAAGAAAATGAACCAAAGATTGAAAATAAAACAAACATTGGCAGTATTTATCACATGCCCTTAATAAACTTGAGAAAATTAAACAGATATCAATAACAGTGTCAAGCATTTAACACTGAAATGTGATTTTAAAATATAGTTACACCTCATCAGTGAAAAAAGGGAAAAATATTTTTAAAATAAAATAATTATATTTATAGCTATAAATATTAATGCTACAAAACGTTAACTATATGAAAATAAGATAAAATATGAGTGCACTATTGTGAAGGACAGAATGTAGATTATTCATTTTCGGTGGCACAACATTAGCATTCAGAAGAACATCTAAGAATCGTATAAACATAATAATAAAAAATTTTTGTCATTTGGCAGAAACCACAGCAAATTTTTTTTTTTTTTTTGAGATGGAGTCTCACTCTGTCACCCAGGCTGGAGTGTAGTGGCACAATCTTGGCTCACTGCAACCTCCACCTCCTGGGTTCATGTGATTCTCCTGCCTCAGCCTCCTGAGTAGCTGGGATTACAGTCAGCCATCACCAGACCCAGCTAATTTTTGTATTTGTAGTAGAGACAGGGTTTCACCACGTTGGTCAGGCTGGTCTCGAACTCCTGACCTCGTGATCTGCCCACCTCGGCCTCCCAAAGTGCTGAGATTACAGGCGTGAGCCACCGCGCCCGGCAACCACAGCAAATTTTAATGTAAACTACAGAACATTTTTTAGACTACAAATCTTAACATCAAATCACATATCACTTGAATAAGACAAGAAGTTCTAAATATTACTAAGCCATTTTAGATACATATAGCCCTTGATACAAGCTATTTAGAATGAATAGTAATTATTACCAGATTTCTGAATGTCGAAAAGGTAAATGTATCTGTGGGTGAAAATCTTGTGGCAGTTTGTTCCATAAATGACGTGACTAGAAAATAACTATATGTGTTTTTGATAAGATTGACTGTTGATTTCTCTGCAGGAACTGCCAGAATAACCTGTTAGTCAAGCAAAGACAGTGTATTTGACCTATGGCAGCAAGGGAAGGCAGCATCTTAGTAACACCTCCGCAGTGTCTTGGCAGGGGCAAGTTTTGGGGTCTCATGATACAAGGCAGGTTCTTTAAGGCAGGGACTGGGGATTGGGAAAGAAAGTTTGCAACATAATAGTTCAGGATTGGAGGACACAGCCAGTCTTTAAACAAGTCTGGAAAAATGAAACTATTGTCTTAATAAGACTATCTATTTGTCCAGGTGAGCACATAGTATTCTTGATAAGACGTGTTGTTGGCACAAGGCAACTGTTTGCCTTGATAAATTGGTTTGCAGGAATTTCTTGAAGCAAATGATAAAGTTAGTTACTTATTTGTCTGCAGTCTTATTTTCCGGGGCTATAATTTGCTGGGGAAAAAAAAAACAGTTGAGCTATATTTGCAGAGATCATTTCAATTCTCGGTAGAATACTTATAAAAACTGAATCTAGAGAAAATAATTTAGATGGCCAGGAATATAACAATCCTAATAATACACATGAAAAACATGAGGGATAGAACAACGAATCCCTTGGCCAGGCATGGTGACTCATGCCTGTAATTCCCCACACTTTGGAAGGCTGAGGCAGGCAGATCACTTGAGGCCAGGAGTTCGAGACCAGCCTTGCCAACATGGTGAAACCCTGTCCCTACTAAATATACAAAAATTAGCAGGGCTTGGTGGCAGGCACCTGTAGTCCCAGCTACTAGGGAGGCTGAGGCAGGAGAATCACTTTAACCTGGGAGGTGGAAATTGCAGTGAGCCTAGATAACAGAGTGAGACTGTCTCAGAGAAGAAAAAAAAAAAAAAAAGCAACGAATTCCTGAAAAAACGTATATAGCACAGTCTATGTTCTTTGTTTTGCACATTCTTTAAACTTTACAGAAAACATGCAACAATGTCACTGGCATCAGAGTTGGAGATCCTTGAAAATAATTTTAGAAGAGAAAAATTTGAAGCTATTTTTGAAAAAAAATTGATAAAGTTCAGTTAAAGCTATCATGACACTAAAAACTCAAAGTAAGAATGTATTACTCAGACATTATTGTGATTTTAACTGGTATATTTCTCTACAACACAAGCCAAAGTTATAATTTTGAAAATAACTAGTTTTAAATGTATTTGCTCAGTACCAATTTGGTATAATAGCTTCAGTAAAATTGATGTTAGGTGCAAAATGATATAGAAGCAAAACTTCAATGTACATAATATACTTAAAAGCATAAAAGGAATTAATAAATTTTATGAAGACACAGCAATAATGCTTAGGAAAAATATATTGATACTAAAGAAATTACAAAGTCTCTTGGCACTGACAACTCACTGATACAGGCAAGACTGAAAAAAGACCAACATGTTTCAATTCAACTGATTTAGTTTTGGATCAACAAATTTAGTTTTGGATCAGAGGATCCAAAACTAAATTTCAAACTCAATTTTCTTTTTCTATATTAGATACAACAATATCATCTTTAAAGGAAAGTTTTTTTGTTTTTGTTTTTGTTTTTTGAGACAGAGTCTCACTCTGTTGCCAGGCTGGTGTGCAGTGGCGTGATCTCAGCTCACTGCAACCTCCGACTCCCTGGTTTAAGCGATTCTCCTGCCTCAGCCTCCAGAGTAGCTGGTATTACAGGCACACCTCACCACACCCAGCTAATTTTTGTATTTTTAGTAGAGATGGGGTTCCAGGACGGTCTCAATCTCCTGACCTCATGATCTGCCAGTCTCAGCCTCCCAAAGTGCTGGGATTACAGTCGTGAACCACCGCACCCGGCCAGAAAGTTTTAAAATGCTGAAAGAATATCAAAGTCTTTCTGTGTTCTAGATGACAAATGTAAAGAATTCCAAGGAATATAAACTATTACAACTATGTAACTATTGAAATTGACCGGTGAACACAGTAAGAAAAATGACACTGACAAGATTTCAATGTATATAAAACTAAAAATTTTAGTTGATTTCTAAAATCAACACTTCTATTTCTCTAGTTGAGGTATTGTAATATACTTGCTACAATAATTTACTGTACACATGCCCTATAACTTTGGTAGCTTTTAGCATAAAGCTAACTTTGTGGCAGTAATTGCCAATGGAAAATTTTATAGCTTCACCAAACTAAAGTTCATTAAATGTATATGATGGCATAGGGAAAACTGTGTGTTTCTCTTTTTTTTTAAATAAAAGACAGGGTTTCACGTCTTGGCCAGGCTGGTCTTGAATTCCTGACCCCATGATCCACCCGCCTGGGCCTCCCAAAGTGCTGGGATTACAGGCATGAGCCACCACACCCAGCCAAAACTGCGTGTTTCTTTAGAAAATAAGACATGAGCGTAGGCTTGAAACTGTTACCAGGTGTCCAGGTACTTGGCATTTTGAACAAATAATTGGACAAAACGCACCAACAAAGCTAGTAAAGAATGAAGTGACAGGCCGGGCGCGGTGGCTCACGCCTGTGATCCCAGCACTTTGGAAGGCCAAGGCGGACAGATCACCTGAGGTCAGGAGGTTGAGACCAGCCTGACCAACATGGAGAAACTCTGTCTCTACTAAAGATACAAAATTAGCAGGGCGTGGTGCCTCATGCCTGTAATCCCAGCTACTTGGGAGGCTGGGGCAGTAAAATCGCTTGAACCCGGGAGGCAGAGGCTGCGGTGAGCCAAGATTCCGCCATTGCACCCAGCCTGGGCAACAAGAGCGAAACTCCATCTCAATTAAATAAAAAATAAATAAATAAAGCAACAAAAGCACAAATGTATTGAAATGTCAGCATACTCCACAGGGTGCGAGCAGGCCTGAGCAAGGGGCTCAAGGGCCCAGTTACAGAATTCTCCGGGTCTGTTTTTTTTTTTTTGAGATGGGGTTTCACCATGTTAGCCAAGCTGGTCTCGAACTCCTGGCCTCAAGTGATCCACCCACCTCAGCCTCCCAAAGTGCTGGGATTACAGGCGTGAGCCACAGCGCCCAGCCATCTCTGGGGTTTAAATACCCTCTCGAGGTTTCTATTGGTTATTTGGTGTACACCCTATGTAAATGAAGAGGCTAATGTGAAGTTAGAGTTATTTAGTGGGTGGACACCCTATGCAAATGAACGGGATGAAGTGAGGCTACAAAGTTATTTACTTGGTGTATACCTCATGCAAATAAAGAGAAAGAAGTGAGGCTACAAAGTTATTTGCTTGGTGTACATCTTATGCAAATGAAGAGGATGTTTCCTGTCACAGCTGAAGTAGAGTTACAAAGTTATTTACTTGGTCTTAAAAGTTAGGGGATTTCTGTTTGATTTAGTCCTAGGAATTCCTTAGGTTCCCTGCCCCCAGACTCTATTCTCCTGCCTCATCTGCCCCATGAGAGATATGATCCCCTTAAACCTTATGGGAGTCAGAGGGACCAACAGGCTTTCTTCTGCAACTGCTTCATGCTGGCTTGGGGTGCGGTCCCTACCTACTGGGGATCATGGAACTCTCACCCTGTTCTGTCTGGTGGAGGCAGGGTAGTTTCTTGATGGCCAGGGAGGTGGGGTGTGTCTTCACCTGGAACTGACTGGGACCCTTGTTGCATGAACATTTGAAGCTTGATGGTCTCTAGGTGAGAGAATATGAATCTGGTTAAAAGATTTAATAGGAACTTCAAGGGATGGGTATCTGTGCTGTCAGGAATGTTTGTTCTAGAGATTTGCAGGAGAAAAACAAAACCTGGTCTGTTTTAGGATCTATGTGTTTCCTTAAAGTCTTAGCATGAGTGACTCCATTTTGGTTTGGTTTGGTCTGCTGGGGCCTAGCACATGAGCTTAGTCCAAAGCAATGACCTCCCATAGTTTTATTTTAAAAAATTCCTCCTTTTTGGTCAGGTTCTCACTTAGGCGAGTGTGGCCAAAACGTAGCGCCTTAGTTCTACTCTCAGTTACCAACATTTCGGGTTTCCAGTCTCAGCACATCATTCACAGGTTACGATGTCCTCGTGGTGACACATTTTTTTTTTTTTTTTTTTTTGAGACAGAGTCTTACTCTGTCGCCAGGGCTGGATTGCAATGGCATGATCTTGGTTCACTGCAACCTTCACCTCCCGGGTTCAAGCAATTCTCCTGCCTCAGCCTCCCAAGTAGCTGGGATTACAGGCACCTTGATGGCACATTTCTTTCAGTTCTTGTCATCAATGCAGTTAAAGAGAAACCATTTGACATTCTAGAGATGGCTGCGTGCAAACACTTAAAACTTTGAGAGAAGCCAGCACACCAGGGAGACTATTATGATGACCATAGAGAGGATAATACCAAGAGTTTGGAGTATGCGCCTTACCCAGGGTTCCCATAAACCAAACCACATAAAATCAAATAGATCAAAGAATGAGCTAAACAGTTAACTCACTTAAATAAGCAATCTCTTAATTAATCCTCTACCACTGAATCCCTGTAATCTTCATTTGATGTATTTTTTCATAGATCACAATGCCAGCAGCTGCACAGATACTTCTCTGTTCAGCCTATTCTATCATAACTTTCACAAGAGAATTTGAAGTCTTGAAAGTCTGTTATATAAACTGTAGCCTTTACAGTAGAATGCACTATAGAGCCTATCATGAGGGATACATTTCTAATCACTGCTTTTACTCCCAACCATAGAAAAAGGACCTAATAAATGATGCCCTTCAAGAAGAGTGAAGGCCTCCTGGCAATGTTCTCTTTAACACATGATGTGGATAAAGAGGAGTGAACCAATGTTCCATTTCTGACTGATTATGAAGCAACATATGTATCATTAAAGTTTCTCACCTACATTGGGCCTTCATCTTTTTTTTTTTTTTTTCTTTTTTAGATGGAGTCTCACTCTGTCACCCAGGCTGGAGTGCATAGGTGCAATCTCGGCTCACTGTCACCTCTGCCTCCTGGGCTCAAGTGATTCTCCTGCCTCAGCCTCCCAAGTAGTTGGGATAACAGACATACAGCCACCATGCCCAGCTAATTTTTGTATTTTTAGTAGAGACAGGGTTTTGCCATGTTGGCCAAGCTGGTCTTAAACTCCTGATCTCAGGTAATCTTCCTGCCTAGGCCTCCCAAAGTGTTGGGATTGCAGGCATGAGCTACCACGCCTAACCCAGGCCTTCATCTTTTATCTACCAAAGTATAAAGTTATCCATGTATAAGGCTAGCCGTACAATCCTTCACAAATAAAAGAATACCCCATAGGTGCTTACAACAGACCCCTTTTCCACTTCTATTGTTCAGAGAGTCATAACCAAGGAACAAATATTCCAAGATAAGACTCTCATGAGAGTAGAGAAGTTTTGATCCATAATGTTGGGAAAAGCTGTTCACGTCAAGAATGCCATTGTCTGGGGAGAAGCTTCCCTGGTTAGCTTTACCTTAAGGGTTCCAATGGGTATACAGTTCCAAGAGTGTGGAAGGATCCTTTTCATCTGTGAGATTATGAACTCAAAGTTAAAGGTCACGAAGTTTTGCTGTAGCGTGGATGGCAAGGACAGTCTTTCTCTGATGTTCTCAGAAGATCCAGTCTTCCGGTTCTAGGCTGTGAAGGGGTTGATTGTCCTCACTCAGTGAATCATAAAAAGCTTCCTTTATCTGGTGAAAATACACTGTATCATAACAGTCAACTGTCATAACATCAGCCCTCTTGCAAGGGAAAGCTTTTATACAACCAGAAAACAGGCATTGAAAATGACAATTGAAATGTTTAAATGACCCATCAGGTAGCCAAATGTACCTAAAGCGTTTATTGTCTTCCCAGGAACATGGATTTGACAAACCAAACACTGGTTATCAACTACTTTAGCAATTTGTAAGTCAGCACACCGATATTTATTTAATTTGGATCATTTTATCCTTTCCATGATGAGTCACAGAATGCACAACCTTTAATAACAAAAGCTTTAAAGACTCAGGAAAGATAAGGCAGCTGTCCCAGTTCTCCATGAGTCCATGCTTAACATTGGACTTACGACCTCTTGAACACCAGTCATTTCTCCAATTTAGGTGCATAGCACTGATAACTAATAGGTTATCATAGGTAATTTGACTTAGAGCATGGAGTTCAAATGACTTTAAATAATGACAGTTAAAAACACTATTGACAAGGAGATTTGGGTATTTATGTGGTCTACAGTAATGACATAATAATTTAAATTGATAGAATATACTCAGAATATACTAAAACTTTAAGAATCCCATAAAAATAATTTAGTCGACTGATAAGGAAAAACAAGATCCAAGAAGAGAAAAAAACATAAAGGCCTTTTAAATACACCTATAGTTAGATATCCAGTTTTAATTAAGCTGACTTAACCACAGTACTCTCTAAAAAACAAAAACAACACAAAACAAAACAAAAAACTATTTAAAATCTCATATTACCCAATTTTAGCCATGCCATGTGGCTAATATTTCTGGCTTTTGAACATTACCAAATGTAACCTCCCAGATGCTCAGAGAAATAAAAATTCAAGATAGTTCACAGAGGGGAAGAGAACCAACAAATGGCAAAGGTCACACAGATATCAAACCAGAAAGGAATCATTTCCCAAACCAGGATGGAACCCAGGCTGCCATCGTAAAATGGCAAAACCTCAGCTGCTGAGCCACAGCATTGGTCTGGTCACACTGTCCCTCCCAGAAGGAGTCTAGAGTAGCTAATTTTGAGCTTGTAAAGGCTTCCAACTACTTAAGACAATTTTTAGAGCTAACTATAACATGAACCCCAAAATTCCTGTTCTGGATGGCAGAGACTAAGAGAAAGTACTGCCATGTGGTTACAGGGTCAAGCTCTAGAGAAGACGTGAAACAAGATGGAGCCCTCATCCAGTTGTTTTGTTTGTTTCAGGGACCTGCAGTAAAGTTTGCTACCGACCAGCCTACTGGGTTGTCATGAGCAGTGAGCTTATGGGGTCCTAAGCCATGTCTATCCTAAGGTACTCTATGACAGTACAAGAGAGAAAGAGAAATTTACAACACAAACTACCCCAGATTTGCTACAGCTTATGACTAGCCTCAAAATTTCTTTTCACATTAACCCAAATTTTACAAATGAGATAAATGGTAATTTTAACCACTCATCAAATGGTTTATACAGAGAGACAGAGGCCGGAAGTCCAACTGGTAAGTAGTTCTTACCCTTTTGCCCGCATGTCAGATTTCTGTTCTCCTTCCCTGAGCAGCCCTAACAAACCTACTCAACTATATGCAAAAAAAACTATATTGCCATGAATTAAGAACATTCACAAATAGTTTACTAATTTTGGAGAAATTAGGCAGAGAGAAAAATGACTCAAACGCTATTTATGAAAGTATACTCAATACACTTAAAGTATCAGGGAGCCTAATACCCAAAAACTTAGTTTAAGGTTAAAAGGTGGTGTGCTCCATCAATTCCTGTGGGCCTGACAAATTCAATCTAGGAATTCCAGATTAATGGGATAAATGATGCCTTGCTAAAAATGCATAGGAAACGAAATAACTATTCACAGAACCAAATAAAAGCTATCCACTAAAAACTAAAATATATATATATATATATATATATATATATATATATATATGCATACACAAGCAAAGCCCAGAGGAAAATAAACAGCAAATGAAGAAAAATTAGAAGCATAAACAAACAGAAAACTAACCCTACATTTTTCCTACCCAATCTACCCTGGAGGCTACATTGTTATCCAGGGCCTCCAAAAACCCACCTAATAAATATTGTATTCCTGATACATAATTCAATATCCTTAAGTCCACCAATATCACCATGCATCCTGTGCAATCAAGAAATTCACTGTAGGCCGGGCATGGTGGCTCATGCCTGTAACCCTAGCACTTTGGGAAGTCGAGGTGGGTGGATCACCTGAGGTCAGGAATTTGAGACCAGCCTGGCCAACATGGTAAAACCCCATTTCTACTAATAATACAAAAATTAGCTGGGTGTGGTGGTACACGCCTGTAATCTCAGCTATTTGGTTCTTCCTGTAATCTCAGCTGTTTGGGATCAGGAGAATCACTTGACCCTGGAGGTGGAGGTTGCAGTGAGCCAAGATCACACCATTGCATTCCAGCCTGAGCAACAAGAGTGAAACTCTGTCTCCAAAATATTAAATAAATAAATAAGAAATTCACTCTAAGCATATGACTGATAAGTACTCCAGCGCCACACTAACTATGCAAAACAGTAAACACAGTGTGAAGCAATGTAAGCATGTATGTGAAATTTGGCTCCTCACTCAATCAGCTTCATGTGTAACTATATTTTAAAAAAATTGCCTAACTACTGATGCATTTCTTTACAATATTTATTTTACCTTAATTAAGACTAAGAGCTTTAACTATGAACATGTTAATTAGCCAAATGTCTCCAATTCTCTATCCAGTTTAAAAGAATATTTTATTATCTAAGCCTTTTCCACATTTTTCTCCCCTACTTACTGATGCCTTCCTACACTGTTTCATAAATAACCTTTTCAAATCTGTAACTGGAACTAACTTTTAGATAAATTAGACAAAATTATTCTTTTTCTCACTAATAACACAACCCTTTCTGGCACATTTTGTGTACAGAATTATGTGCTAACTAGAATTCTTACTCAATTCTTTCCTTTTTAACAGTTTATTTAAATTAAATTACTTCTGCAAACTGAGATATCAGACACTATCATTTAAAGTTAGTTATTTCCTTGTTAACCATGCTCTTAATAGCCAGTGAACATCAGGTCCTCAATTAAACCCAAGTAAGACCCTCCAATTTAAATACATAGATATTTTTGCCAATAACAAGGAAAATTTAGCTAACAACATTACTCTTGTTCGTCAAAAAAAAAAAGGCACATAAACAAATATGATTTTGCTTGGCTGGGTTTACACTTTAATAACCTTCTATGCTAAATGCTGACACCTCAAAATATCTAGCAGAGACAAATATAAAGTCCAGACAAAATGTATGCTGACAATTCTGAAGGCATTCCCATTTTTATTTTACCAATAATTTTAAAACCACTTAGTTTAGTAAAGTTATACTTAAGTCACATGAACTTGAAAATTGCTTAGGCTTATTTACTTAATTTATGAGCATTCTTTTATTTATAAGCCAATTGGTAGGCACAACATATAATAATAAGTGTACATACAAACAAGCACATCTAGACATGGATACATACACACAAATGAAGATCCAATAGCTTTTACTTTGGAACTGTAACCGTGAGATAGCAATACTAACTCACCAGTTTTGCTTTGTTTGCTCCAATAGGTAATCCAGTGAAGACTGTGAACCAAAATTTCTGGTAAAGCAGATTCCACGGCAGCTTGATTTTTAAAGGCCAAACCTCTCCAGACTCCAAAAAACACTGAGGCCAAACATCACCAAAGGAGCACATCACATATGAACCAGGCCTGACCCTGCTTAGAACACTAGCACAAAAGCCTGGATACATGCAACTTCATCCCACTTTCCCATTCAACAGCAAACTCCAGAATTCCTAACAATACTGGGGCCAAACAGTATTGCAAAAGGATATCAAGTTTACCAAATCCTAATTTCCCATGATTGTATCAACACACACACACACACACACACACACACACACACACAATCACCAGAACACAGTCCAACTCATGCAATAACACATAAGCCCCAAGAGTGTCCAACCTGTCCAGTGTCATCTGTGAGAGAAAATTCTAAGGAAGGCTTGGTACTAGAACTCAGAATCTCGACCAAGGGCATCTCCTTTGAAGAGGCTGAGGTCTGGAGTTGGATCCCCCAGATCGTCCCCCTTTGGTATTCGATCTTAAGAGTGTCAGACATCTCTGACCTTAGATGGTCATCTGTGCCACTTTATATATCTTCCCTCCAGAGGCAGTGACCTACTATGAGCTTTTCTTTGGTTTCTGGGTGTCATCTCCAACTTTAACATCTTTATAATTTTATAAGGCCATGCTTTCCCATGCTTCCCTTTCCACTAGAGTGATAGCCATGAACTGTGATATGGTTTGGCTGGGTCCCCACCCAAATCTCATCTTGAATTCCCATGTGTTGTGAGAGGAACCCAGTGGGAGGTAATTGAATCATGGGAGCAATTATGTCTTGTACTGTTCTCATGATAGTGAATAAGACTCATGAGATCTGATGGTTTTAAAAAGAGGAATTCCCCTGCACAAGCTCTCGCTCTTTGCCTGCTGCCATCCACGTAAGAAGTGACTTGCTCCTCCTTGCCTTCTGCTGTGATTGTGAGGCCTCCCCAGTCACGTAGAAGTGTAAGTCCATTAAACTATTTTTTCTGTATAAATTACCCAGTATTGAATATGTCTTTATCAGCAGCATGAAAATGAACTGATACAATAAATTGGTTCCAGTAGAATGGGGTGTTGCTGAAAAGATACTCAAAAATGTTGAAGCAAACTTAGAACCGGGTAACAGGCAGGGGCTGGAAGAGTTTGGAGGGCTTAGAAAAAGACAGGAAAATGTGGGAGAGGTTGGAACTTCCTAGAGACTTGTTGAATGGCTTTGACAAAAATGCTGCTAGTGATATGGACAGTAAGGTTCAGGCTGAGGTAGTCTCAGATGGAGATGAGGAATTTATTGGGACCTGGAACAAAGGATACTCTTGTTTCATGTTTTAGCAAAGAGACTGGTAGCATTTTGCCCCTACCCTAGAGATTTGTGGAACTTTGAACTTGAGATAGATGATTTAGGGTGTCTAGCAGAAGAAATTTATAGGCAGCAAAGCATTCAAGATGTAACTTGGGTGCTGTTAAAAGCATTCAGTTTTATAAAGAAAGTAGATAGTAAAGTTTGGAAAATTAGTAGCCTGACAACACAATAGAAAAGAAAATCCCATTTTCTGAGGAGAAATTCAAGCCAACAGCAGAAATTTGCATAAGTAACCAGAACAGCAGAAATTTGCATAAGTAGCCAGAAGCTAAATGTTAATCCTGAAGACAATAAGGAAAATGTCTCCAGGGCATGTCAGAGGTCTTTACAGAAGAACTTCCCATCACAGGCCCGGAGGCCTAGGATAAAAATGTGGTTTTGTGGGCCAGGCCCAGGGTCTCTGTACTGTGTGCAACCTAGGGACTTGGTGTCCTGTGTCCCAGCTGCTGCAGCCATAGCTAAAAGATGCCAACACAGAGCTCTGGCCATGGCTTCAAAGGGTGGAAGCCTCAATTCTTTGCAGTTTCCATGTGGTATTGAGCCTGCATGTACACAGAAGTCAAAATTTGGGGTTTGGGAACCTCCACCTAGATTTCAGAAGATGTACGGAAATGCCTGGATGTCCAGGCAGAAGTTTGCTACAGGGGTGAGGTTTTCATGGAGAACCTCTACTAGGGCAGTGCAGAAGGGAAATGTGGTGTTGGAGTCCCCACACAGAATCCCTACTGGGGCACTGCCTAGTGGAGCTGTGAGAAGAAGGCCACCATTCTCCAGACCCCAGAATGGCAGATCCACCAACAGCTTGCACCATGTGCCTGGAAAAGCTGCAGACACTCATTGTCAGCCCATGAAAGTAGCCAGGAAGGAGGCTGTACCCTGCAAAGCCACAGGGGTAGAGCGGCCCAAGACCATGGGGACCCACCTCTTACATCAGTGTAACTTGGACCTGAGACATGGAGGCAAAAGAAATCATCTTGGAGCTTTAATGTTTGACAGCCCCACTGGATTTCACACTTGCATGGGGCTTGTAGCCCCTTTGTTTTGGCCAATTTCTCCCATTTGGAATGGCTGTATTTACCAAATGCCTGTACTCCACTGTATCTAGGAAGTAACTAACCTGCTTTTGATTTTACAGGCTCATAGGTGGAAGGGACTTGCCTTGTCTCTGATGAGACTTTGGACTTGGACTTTTGAGTTAATCCTGAAATGAGTTAAGACTTTGGGGGACTGTTGCAAAGGCATGAATGGTTTTGAAATGTGAGAATGTAAGACTTGGGAGGG
Organism: Cheracebus regulus; assembly: GCA_963574635.1. Classification (NCBI taxonomy): domain Eukaryota; kingdom Metazoa; phylum Chordata; class Mammalia; order Primates; family Pitheciidae; genus Cheracebus; species Cheracebus regulus. The sequence continues at coordinate 8,056 of CAUYQU010078457.1, read as the reverse complement.
CCAGAGGTGGAAGGATATGGTTTGGCTGTGTCCCCACCCAAATCACATCTTGAATTCCCAAGTGTTATGGGAGGGACCCAGTGGGAGGTAACTGAATCATGGGGCCAAGTTTTTCCCATGCTATTCTTGTGACAGTAAATAAGTCTCGTGAGATCTGATGGTTTTATAAAGAGGAGTTCCCCTGCACAAGCTCTCTCCCTTTGCCTGCTGCCATCCATGTATGACGTGACTTGCTCCTCCTTGCCTTCCACCATGATTGTGAGGCCTCCCTAACCATGTGGAACTATGAGTTCATTAAACGCTTTTTCCCTGTATAAATTACCCAGTCTTGGGTATATCTTTATCAGCAGCATGAAAATGAACTAATACAAAATATAATAATAGAAACTGGAGGCTGGGTAGGTTTCTTTTGTCCTTAGCCAGATGAGTAGGGGAAGGGAAGAATTTGTCATAAGAAAGGAAGGTGTAAGTTGCCTGAAAGGCATGTGAGTTCACCCCAGAGGAAACGGGATTGCAACCAGAAAAGAATTCTTCCCCTTTCCAGGCAGAGAAACTATCCCATTTACTCCTTGCCTTCAGGCAAGACCAGAGAGTGGCCCTGGCCAGAAACCTGTGGTTACCTTCATGTTTAGGCACTGCCAGAGTTGAAAAGGTCCAGAGTTGAAAAGGAAAAGAGAGAGAGAGACAGATTCCCTGTGTGGAGCAGAAATAAAAAAGAGAAAAATAAACCCCAAATTTTGGGCTTACCTTCTGACTAGCTTGCCAAAATATGATACTGGTTGAGGTGTCCAAGCTCTTGACATTTTAAACAAAGAACTGGACAAAATGCACAAACAAAGCAACAAAAGAAGGAAGCAACAAAAGCACAAATTTTTTGAAACAAAAGCACACTCCATAGGGTGGAAGACGGCCCTGCAAGCAGCTAGCCCAGTAACAGAATTCTCCGGTGTTTAAATACCCTCTAGAGGTTTCCCATGGATTACTTGGTGTATGCCCTTTGTAAATGAAGAGTCTGAAGTGAAGTTACAAAGTTATTTACTTGGCATACACACTATGCAAATAAAGAGGATGAAATGAGGTTACAAAGTTATTTATTTGGTGTACACCTTCTGCAAATGAAAAGAATGTTTCCTGTCATAGCTGAAGTAGAGTTACAAAGTTATTTAAATTGGGGATTTTCTGTTTGATTTAGTTCTAGGAAGCCCTTAAGTTTCTGCTCCCAGATCTTATTCTCCTGCCTCAAAACTCTCCTAAAAATGTTTTGTCTCTGAAAGTAAGATGTATAACTTTCTTATAACAAATTATTAACTCTTAATGATTTCTTATTCTAGTGAGTTCTTAGTGTGATTAAATATTTGTACTTCCTATTTAATCATTCAATTTGTATAGAATGCTTCATCCTTGCTATAATTTTTATTAAGAAATAAATAAGTCAGGCATGGTGGCTCATGCTTGTAATTCTACCATTTTGGAGGCCAAGGCACGAGAATCTCTTGAGCCCAGGAGTTCGAGACAAGCCTGGGTGACATATGAAGACCTTGTCTCTATTTAAAAGAGAATAGAGAAAGAAAGAAATATTATAATATCTTCTAAAAATTTTGCTTGAGGAAAAGAAAACTAATTATACTTAAGAAAGGGACACCTTTTTCCTAAATCTCACAAAAGCTGGCTGGGTGCCAAGGCATAGTTCTCAAAATGTTAAAAACATAATTCTAATACAAATAGTGAGTTCATGTCAAATATTTATTAAACTCATTAATAAGGAACCCAGAAGGATGAAAAGCCCGATTCAAAAGAGAGTTTAAGAAACTAAATTTTTATGATAAATGGAGAGGGAACAGTAATGCTAAAATAAAGTTGTTAAATTAGATAGAGTTATACAATGATTACAACCCTACAGGGGGCTAGGTACAATTCACTCCTATAATCCCAGCATTTTGGGAGACTAAGGTGGGAGGATTGAGAGAGAGGAAGGAACTGGTTAGGCAGCTAGTTCAGACAGGCCCCCAGTAGAAGCCCTTCCAACAAAGGAGCAGCATGGAAGAAATCAAGCTGCAAGCACAGATAAGGAGCAATGTCCAACACCTTTATCTCTTGTGCAACCAGTGAGCTCCAGGTATACACAGTGGGCTTCAGTGAGCACATCTCAACCTTTTTGGGCATATTCAGATAAGGGAACTGGCATTAGGGGGTTTGCCTAAGACAGGCCTGCAGCTGTATAGATTAAAAGTTACATTGAGGCTGGGCACGGTGGCTCACACCTATAATCCCAGCACTTTGGGAGGCCGAAGCAGGTGGATCATGAGGTCAAGAGATCGAGACCATCCTGACCAACATGATGAAACCCCGTCTCTACTAAAAATACAAAAAATTAGCCAGATGTGGTGGCACATGCCTGTAATCCCAGCTGCTTGGGAGGCTGAGGCAGGAGAACTGCTTGAACCCAGGAGGCAGAGGTTGTGGTGAGCCGAGAATATGCCGTTGCACTCCAGCCTGGGCAACAAGAACACAACTCTGTCTCAAAAAAAGAAAAAAAAAGTTACACTGAATCAGGCATATCTGCATTGGAAAATTCCATCTCCTGACACATGTGCAGTAAGAGGAATGACACAATATGGAGTAACTCAGGCTAAGAACTCACATGCTCACTAGAGGGATGGGGTGTCAGAAATTTGCACCTTATGCAAATAAGGAAACAGTTTTTTGCACTGTATGCAAATGAAGCACCCCACCCCACTGGCCTTTCTATTCAACTGTGAAACAGCAACACTCTCATGCCCCTGCTCCACAGTGGAGAGCTTGCCTCTTTTGTTGTTGTTGTTGTTGTTGTTGTGTTTTGTTTTTTTGTTTTTTAAAGACGGGGTCTCACCATGTTGGTCAGGCTGGTCTTGAACTCCCAACCTCAAGTGATCTGCCTGCTTTGGCCTCCAAAGTGCTTGGATTACAGGTGTGAGCCACTGCGCCCGGCCTTGCCTCTTTCACTTATTATTTTGCTCCAACCTCACCCTTGTTGCCCACACTCCTTAATCTTCTTGGTTGTGAGACAAAGAACTCAGATAATATCCCAGACAAAAAGACTGTTCCAGAGACCCTAGACTGCTTCAGATTCACTTGAGGCCAGGGATTCAAGAGCAGCCTGGGCAGCACAGTGATCTCATCTCTGCAAAAATTTAAAGGATTAGCTGGGTATAGTGGTATGCACCTGAGGTGAGAGGATTGCTTGAGCCCAGGAGTTTGAGGCTGCCATGAGATATGATAGAATCATTTAACTCCAGCCTGGGTGACAAAGATCCAGTCTCTAAAATTTTAAAAAATAATAATCCTACAGGAATAATAAGATCATATCCTTCTTGCTTGAGGTCAGGAGTTTGAAACCAGCCTGGACAACACAGTGAGAACTTGTCTAAAAAAAATAAAAATAAAAAAATGAGGCAGGAGGATTGCTTGAGCCTGGGAGGTCCTGGCTGCAATGAGCCATGATCGTGCCACTGCACTCCCACCTGGGTTCCAGAGCCAAACTCTGCCTCAACTTAAAAAATTATTTTTAAGACTATACTTTCAGGGATCATTTCAATAGTTTGTTACTAGAGAAGTTTCTCTGAACGTGTAGAGCACTGAGCCAAGTCAATTCTAAGCAAAAAGAATAAAGCTGGAGGCATCACACTACCTGACTTCAAACTATACTACAAGGCTACAGTAATCAAAACAGCATGGTACTGGTACCAAATCAGAGATATAGACCAATGGAGCAGAACAGAGGCCTCAGAGGCAACACCACACATCTACAACCATCTGATCTTTGACAAACCTTACAAAAACAAGCAATGGGGACAGGATTCCCTGTTTAATAAATGGTGGAGAAACTGTGTAGCCATATGCAGAAAGCAGAAACTGGACCTCTTCCTGACACCGTACACTAAAATTAACTCCAGATGGATTAAAGACTTAAACATAAGACTTAACACCATAAAAACCCTAGAAGAAAACCTAGGCAAAACCATTCAGGACATAGGCATAGGCAAGGACTTCATGACTAAAACAACAAAAGCATTGGTAACAAAAGCCAAAATAGACAAATGGGATCTAATCAAACTCCGCAGCTTCTGCACCGCAAAAGAAATAGTCATTAGAGTGAACCAGCCACCAAGAGAATGGGAAAAAATTTTTATAATCCACCCATCTGACAAAGGGCTAATATCCAGAATCTACAAAGAACTAAAACAGATTTACAAGAAAAAAACAAACAAACCATTCAAAAGTGGGCACAAGAAATAAACGGACACTTTTCAAACGAAGACATTTATGAGGCCAACAAACATATGAAAAAAATGCTCATTATCACTGGTCATTAGAGAAATGCAAATCAAAACCACATTGGGATACCATCTCATGCCAGTTAGAATGATGATCATTAAAAAATCTGAAGACAGCCGGGCGTGGTGGCTCACGCCTGTAATCCTAGCACTTTGGGAGGCTGAGGTGGGTGGATCACCTGAGGTCAGGAGTTCAAGACTAGCCTGGCCATCATGGTGAAACCCCATCTTTAAAAAAAAAAAAAAAAAAAAATCTGAAGACAACAGATGCTGGAGAGAATGTAGAGAAATACGAACACTTTTACACTGTTGGTGGGAGTAGAAATTAGTTCAACCATTATGGAAGGCAATGTGGCGATTCCACAAAGACTTAGAAATAGAAATTCCATTTGACCCAGCAATCCCATTACTGGGTATGTATCCAAAGAATTATAAGTTGTTCTATTATAAAGACACATACACACATATGTTCACTATGGCACTGTTTACAATAGCAAAGACCAGGAACCAACCCAAATGCCCATCGATAATAGATTGGACAAGGAAAATGTGGCACATATACACCATGGAATACTCTGCAGCCATAAAAAAACAATGAGTTTGTGTCCTTTGTAGGGACATGGATGAATCTGGAAACCATCATTCTCAGCAAACATTCTCTGTTCTTCTGACACCAGAACAGAAAAACAAACACCACATGTTCTCACTCATAGGCGGGTGTTGAACAATGAGATCACATGGACACAGGGAAGGGAGCATCACACACTAGAGTCTGTTGGGGGTACTAGGGGAGGGACAGCTGGGGGTACAGAGTTGGGGAGGGATAACATGGGGAGAAATGCCAGATATAGTTGACGGGGATAGAGGCAGCAAACCACATTGCCGTGTATGTACCTATGCAACAATCCTGCATGTTCTGCACATGTACCCCAGAACCTAAGGTGTAATAAAATATATAAAAAAGAAAAAAGAAAAATTTAAAAAATTATTTTTTAAAAATCATAACCTTGTGAGTTACCTTTCCTATTAAACAAAAAAGAAAGTCATTGCATCAGATCAACTTCACAGAATTACAAAGTCTCTGGGTTCTAATGAATTATGCCAACAAGCTTAAATTTCCTGAGTTAGATGATCCTTGGGTGGGCTTGTTAGAAATGTTCTTAGCATGCCATTAATCACCTTTTGCCTTATGTCCAAGTTTTCGATAATGTTCCTTAACAAGGGATAGTGATAGCCCCACATATTCACAGCAAAGCAGGACTCAGTACTTGATTGTACAAAAAACAAAGTGAAATAAAACCAATTCAAACTCATAAGGCATACAAGAGTGAAGAAGATTTTACTAAAGACTTTACAGTGAGATAGAAGAGAGTTACACTGAATCTCTCACAGCAAAACTTAGATCCTTCACTTACCCTACTTGTCTTAGCTACATTGCTTCTCCCTTGGCCCTCCCCAATCTTTCTCTACATATTCTATTTTTTTTCCTAGCACAAAGACATATAGCTTCTTCAAGCTTATATCCTCGCACCTGGTATGCCTCAACCCAAAGCAATAAATGGACATTTTACACACGAAGATCCAAAATAAGTGATCAATTTCAAATCAGTTCCTTTTGTTCTTATTGTCACCACTGGTCAGAAGTGAGTCATTTTGCCTCAAGAAAAAAAAATATATATGGATAAGATAAACAGGCTTGTTTGTTTCCAATCATTATTTCATGAGTACTGACACTGTTCTATGTTTTCATATCTGTTATAGCATTTACTATAAAGTAGGCAGCTATTACTATCACCATGTAACAAATTAAGTAACTGAGCTCAGAGAGGCTGCCATCTTACCAGACATAATAAAAATCAGGGCTCAGGTCCAGACTTAGGGCTTCAAATTCCTAATCTGGAGCTGATTTCTTATAGCTAAGATCAGAGGTTATAACCTTCTGGCTCTGTTAGTAAATCTATGAATGGTACTCAATCTAAAATCCTACTTAGAAATGATGATGAACTCTTATTCTCCTCCTCCAGGATTTCTCATTCTAAGCACTATTGACATTTTTCTTTTTTGCAGTAGGCTGTTTTGTGCAGTGTAAGATGTTTAGCAGCAACTTGTGCAACTTAGAATCCATTAACTTGATGCCAGTAGCAACCACACACACCTTTCCCCATCCCCAATCATAACAAAATCAGCCCCAGCTGAGAACCAGTTTCACTCTATGCTGAATTCCCGTGGAATTCCCATGCTTTGTGTTTCCTTCAGTCTGTGAGAACACATGGTGTAGGCCCTGAAAATCTCCTGCCTGTGCCCTGTGTTCCGTCCTCCTGGACTTCCTGTAGGGCCCTCGCCTGTGGTAACCAACATCCTCACTGTGAACCTTTATCTGTCCTTGGAGGGTGTCCAAAACCTACTCACATCAGCTTGATTCTGTATGCTAGCTCATCCAGGCAGCCTGAGTCCGTGGCTATTCAAGACCAGGAGCTAAAATTGAATTGGCTGCCCAAGAATGATTTACTGGAGGCTTCTGGAAATGTCTCCCACAACTGGATTAAATATTTTGATTAATATGACCCGTCAGTTTGTTAGGAAGGAAGGGAATAGCCATTTAATTTATTTATTCGCTTAATTTATTCAACTGAATAATTTATTTAGATGCATTCATTTATTTAACTGATACTGTGACTGAGATGACTTGTTTTTTTGACTAAATTGAACAGTTAAAATGATCAGATTAGTTGTGTATTGAGACTCAGGCTGAATGCAGTGACTATCTCAGTGCAAATGATTTCATATCCTTTATTCCCCAGAGAATGTAGCTCGGTTAATAAATAACCACAATTTTTATTTAGAGGTTGTTTCTAACCTTTTTTCATTTTGTTGCAAAAAATAAATGTTTTTTTTTTTCTGAAATTTCAAAACAGGTTTAAAAATAATGTTTGGGGACCCTTGAGCTGATATACCTTTCAGGCAAGAGAGAGTCATGCCCTAGCATATGCCAGAACTCAGTACAATAAATGTGTGTCATTGTACATCCATGGTGGATTTCCTGTGTGATGGAGGGGAGAATAAGAGGAGACAAACCAGAGGGTTCTCTTCACACTAGATTTCTTAGGAAGCTCGTAAAAAGGATTTACTGTATTTTGATTAATCCATCCTTCATCCACCTTAAGTGTATCCATGGCAACCGGATATTTGTTTCCCAAAGATGGGCTTTCAGACTCTGGAAGATTCATTCAGCTCCATACAAAACCCCCTGTATTCCTGAGAACCACATCTTTGAAATTCAGCATGCGTAGACAACCACTCCCAAACCCTTGTCTGTGTTACTGATGCCAGTGCTACTATCATTTTTATCAATGACAAGACATGATCAATTTTTGAAGCATTTTCTCAGAGCTAACACAGGCATCTGTTTTGCCTCTATTCCTTAATAACATTAAGTATTTTAAGCTTAGCCTAAAGGAAGCAACGTAAGTCATTAAGAGAGTGAAAAAAAAGAAAAAAGACACCTTGTCAAATGTTAGAGTATTTCAGGGCATAGGTCTGTAGTATGCACCAATTGGATGCTGTTGTAAATAAAAATAACTTAACAAAAATTAACAATCCACTGGGCGCAGTGGCTCACGCCTGAAATCCCAGTACTCTGAGAGGCTGAGGCAGGCAGATCACTTGAGGTCAGGAGTTCGAGACCAGCCTGACCAACATGGTAAAACCCCGTCTCTCCTAAAAATACAAAAAAAAAAAAAAAA